>WBZZ01001035.1:22500-127500 GCA_019918135.1 Paulinella micropora | reverse complement strand
TTTTTTATTTTTTGTTCCGTCTCTGTCTTTATATCATATACATATATATTACTATGTCTTGATATTCTCTCGATCGTGGCAACCTTGGACGCTCAACTCAAAAGAAAAAGAGTTTTGCGCATTTGTTTGTCAAGTGAAACAACCAACCTACATTAATTCGTACGTTTATCTGAAATGCAGGTTCGATTCAGTGGTAAAACTTTGCACACGCGCATAATACACAACAAACATGCATAATAGTCAACATACATAGAATATGTACATGTATATACATATGTACATGTAATTATAAGACATAGGTGACGTATGTGTGTGTGTGTGTATTTGCTTATGTTTTTGTGTGTGTGTGTGAATCGGTTTGCATCCATAGGTACATATAGAAATGTTCTTATGTTTCTTTCTGCCACAACTACAAGTGCAATCTTTGTGGTCGCGTCCCTACGTAACGTAGCCATGCGGGCGGCCACTATTTAATAATTTTAAAAATCACAGAAAAAACAATATTTTTGAAATAATTTCTCCTGAGGCCTCTGATCTTCTATTTGTAAGTTTAACTAGTTTAATGGTTATTGATTGACTCAGCAGACTTGGCAATAAGAAGTGAGTTACTAGAGCTATGGCTTGTATGGAAGAAGGTTTTAGGATTAAGCATGCGGCTTTACTTCTGCTACTAGTGAGATACATGTTAATTATTTCTTTAATTAATAAAAAATTTACTACTTGTGAGTTCAAGTACAATACTTACAATATTAATAGTAAATATTAATTACTAGAATTATGTAATTATTCTAGTCACTACTACTATAGGTATTACTATAGCACACTTATCTTTATATTCATATATATAAATTTAGCCCATTTCACCATATTTCGCTCTCCTATTAATCAACAAAAGCTAGCAAAACTAGAAAATCACACTTTTTCTCAAACTATTAATACTAGGCTTCCTTATCCCCCTTTTCTTATTCTTTCTCGGTGTGCTGAGCCCCCTTATCTTTTTCCAAAAAAAAAAATGTGCTCTGTATTGAAAGTTGGTAAATAAAAGAATAAACAAAATAAAAACATGACGAAGTGTCATTTAATAACGAGTGTGAGTTGAACCCGCGACACAGGAAACTGAGTGTGAGCACCCTTCCCATTCGTCTATGACAACTTCGTCACAACATTTTGGCAACAAGCACACTCATAAAAATATACACATCAGACTTGAGAGAACATCTGGAAAAAAGTTGAAGTAGGAGCCGCACCAATGGAAAAAGGAAAAAATAATTATCAGCATTCAGTAAAAGTGTGCGGGCAAAATGATGCAGTGTGCCCGCCTGCCCGCCTGCCCGCTAGCCCTCAGATAGAAAATGAGTGAGAACCTAGTAAGTACGGACGACAGAACTATTAAAGAATGGATTGAGATTTTTGAGACGACGAAAGAGAGTAAAACTAATTTGAAGAAATATAAAATAAGATGCGAAGAACGAATTAGCAAAGCACATAAAGAAATAGAATTATTGAAGGAGCGAATGAGACCAGACATAACCAAAATGAAAGCCATTGATGTTATGATTGAAAGAATTAATAACGAAAGGAATAATGTTGAGGAGGATAGGGAATATGAAAGTAATAGGAAGAAGGAATTGAGGAAGATTGAAAAGGAAAGGAAATTATTCAAAGAATGGAGGAAAGTAAATAGGAGTGAATATAGTAAAGATGCAAGTTCAAGATAGAATACTTATGGGGATTGAAAACGAGAACCTATCCTTCAATCAAGCATACATAAGATATTCAGAATATATCCCAAACCAAATAAATTCAGAAACACACAAATAGTTGAACAAGTATGGTGGGAATATGTATCGATGTATGAGGGAGGATTAAGTTGTCTTGTTTGTGTTGTGTGGTGCCTGCCTACCCGCTCACCTCTACTCAATCAACACGGCACACACTCACACAAGACGATATAATTATTTTTTATTAGTAAAAAAGCAATGTTGTTGTTTTGTGTATTCCAAAATAATGACTCTACCTCCAAAACAAAGGATTAGAATACCTCATTAGAATACATTGAACTGCTTCCAGGCACTACCCACACATGTGTTTTGTGCTTTTTTGATGTGTGGGTAGGCGTTGCCACCAAAGAAGAAGACCACCGCTCCCGCTCCTGAGCCTGTGTCTGAGACTGCACCTACTGAGACTGCACCCACTGAGCCTGCACCCACTGAGCCTGCACCTACTGAGCCAGTACCAACCGAAGGCGATGTCCCAGCCGACCAGAAGCATCAGGCCTCGGCCGAGGGAAAGCAAGGCAATGCGGAAAATCCGTTTGACTTGGTTAGGCCGAAAAAGTCCAAAGCCAAATCTCCTTCAAAGTATAGGGAAGGAAAGGAGTGCTATGTTTCTTTTGTTAGCGACCACAAGAAGCCAAACATCATACATGATGCAGCGGACGCCAATGATACAACTCGTGTAAAAGCAATCGAAATGATATGCCCCGGCGATCCAGATTTGTACTTTAATTTGTCGCAATAGGTGTCGATAACATTGTGAGAGTGTTTCATTCGTGGTCGGCACTTAAAAACTATTACATTCTGGATAAGGTACCTTACATTGCCAACTTATGTGATGACCAACTAGAATAAACTACAAATCCAGCACCTCCTTCTTTTTTCGGACTCTGGCACTCGTACGAACATTTGAGGACTCAATTTGTTCTCTATTAAGTAAATGCTTTGTTTACTTTTCCTTTGTTAATTTTTTTAATTCTTTATTAATATCCGGTTCGTCGTTTGTGTTGTCCGGTTCCTCTTCGGCGGCCTCTGTCTTTAATAAGTGTCGGGGCGGTACTATATCATCATTTGTTAATATAATGCGGTAGCCATTACGGCCTTTTAAAGTATATATTTGTTTGCTCCAAGTCTTACCGCCCTTTTCTAGTATATGTTTTTTGTTAAGTTTTCTAACTTTGTCTCCCTCTTTGAAATCAAACAAATTCTTATCCACATAATGTTCTTGCTTGTTAGTATCAGTGCCGTTAAATACTTCAATCGGTGAGGCTTTAATTGTTGAGTGTTTCTTTTTGTTATAATAATAAACAACATCTTCAATGTAATTTATCCAATCAAAGTTTCCATTATAAGCCCATATAACATGGAGTTGTTCTCGTAGAGTTCTTACAAACCTATCAACAATACCTAATGAATTATGGTCTCCCACTTCAACCTTAAAATGATTAATACCATTATTATCAATCCATTCTCCAACCGCTCCCTTAAATTCACCACCGCTGTCTGAGATAAATGCCTTGGGCTTTGGTAGTTTTTTGAGTGCTTCTAATACCGTAGTTGAAAACTTATTTTTTAACGGGACAGCATAAGCATACCGACTATGAATATCAATCCAAATCAAAGCAAAATTATAATTTTTATTTTTTGTTGCGACTTTTGTCATATACATTAAATCAATATTTACCATATCTAAAACTTTATCTGCCCATATTGTTGTGCCCCTTGTTCTGGGCTTTGTCTGCCGAAATATTTCCTGTGCTGCATCTTTTTTTTCCTCCTCTGTTGGTTCGCCTTTTGGAGTATTTTCTAGTTGCGTATCCTTATCCTGTGTATTAATATTAGCAGTCGTATGTTTGTTATCCATGATATTTTAGAATTGCGCTTCTATCTGGCTAATCGCCAGATTTCTCGCTATATTCTAAAACATCGTTTTTTTTTATTTCGTTTTAAATTAATATCACCTCCATACGATGTTCATCAACAAACGAGAAATCTGTCGAAGACAGATAGAAATGAAGTTGATGAATATCATTAAAATTTCAAAAATATGTTTTCTGCTTCCTTACTTTCTTTATTCTTTGGTGTATTGTTATATACATTAACTGATATTTTTTCACTTCGTTTTTTACCACCTCGCTGTTTTTCGCCTGTTGTTTCATAATCTTCGCTTTCTTCACTCTCACTTTCTTCTTCTTCGCTGTCCTTCTCTGGCTTCTTGGGTTGTGAGGCTTTCTTTGCGGTTTTCTTCTTGGGCTTTTTAGCATTCTTTTTTATCTTTCTAAGCATATGATTAGCAATAACATCAGACATATCAATTCCGCTGTCGCTGTCGCTTTCGTCTTCTACGATTTCGGGTTTTGCCAGTATTTCCTTAGCAACACTTAACTCAGCATCAGTTTCAATATTTCATCTATTGTCTTATCTTTCAGTTCCCCCTTCTTGCGGAGCCGTTCGCGAGCCCATTCGTCCTTTCGCCGTTCAGCATTTTCTCTATTTGCTTGAACAGCCTTCTTCCAATTTTCCTTTGATGCTTCCTTTGACTGCATAATTTAGATATGCTTTTAATCTTTGTTGCTATAATTTAACAAAAATAAAATTAATTATGTAATAAATATATATAATATGTCAAACTTCAAGTCGCTCTTAGGACTTAATGAATTAGCAGTCGATAGTCTAAACATACTTAACTTAGATTTAACCTACACAAACATAGTCGATTTAAACACAGACAGAGTGCCAGAAAATGCCGACCCCGTAAATCTTTATTTTACCGATGTGCGATTTGATGCGAGGCTGGCTACCAAAAGCACAGCAGACATCAAAGAGGGAAAAAATTTATACTATACAGAGCAACGAGTAAGGGACAACGACGAAGTCAAAGCCTCAACTCAACACCGCTCTAATACATCCAATCCGCACCAAACCAGTCTATACAATCTGATTGACACTAACATATCTGCACCAGTGGTCGGTCAATACTTAACATACAACGATGTAGATGGTAAATGGAGGAATACCACCCTAGGTTCAATTGATACACTTTCAGATGTAGTCATAACCGCACCAATAGCCACTAATAGTTATCTCACATATAATTCAATAAACTGGGTAAATAAAACATTTCCGATAAATGTTGATGAATTCGGTAATATTAGTATGGGCGGATATTTGAATATAACAGGAGTAAATTTACTGAATACAAAAGATGTTGATGAATGGATATTTGAACATAATGATAATAATAATAAAGTTTCAGCAGGTGGAAGTATAGATAGCCACAGCGATGTGACAATAACAGGCTTCCCCGCAGATAATCAATTACTCATTTATAGCACGGGGCAATGGAGAAACACTACACCACCCTTTCTGAGATTAGACGGCACTGCCAGTATGACGGGAGCATTAAATATGGGTGGTTATGCTATTTCAGGGGCTTCTACGTATAATGGAATTAATCTCGCTACTCGCAGTTGATGGTTCGGTGGTCAAACTAACAGGAGACCAAACCACAGGAGGAATTAAAACATTTAGCAATATAATAAATGCGAGTGCGGGGATTGATATGAAAAGTCAAAACATTACAAATGTAAATCAACTAAATGGCAGGTCTATCACAACTTGGCTATCAGAGCACGATGCGAACACTGCGAAAGTGTCGGCGAGTGGAAGTATTGATACACATAGCGATGTGATTATAACAACAGCATCAGATAATCAACTACTCATTTATAGCACTGGACAATGGAGAAACACAAACTCGCCCTTTCTTAGATTAGACGGCACTGCTAGTATGACGGGAGGACTAAATATGGGAAATCAACATATAACAAATGTAAATCTTGTTGATGGTGTGGATAGTGTATGTCTTAATTCCTGCTATGGTTTGGTTTCCTGAGGTTTTAACTGCCGAAGTATCAAGAACAGAAGGTGTTGAAATAACTGGAAATTCAATAAATTCAACAACAAAGGGAACATTCATTGTTTTCAATTCTACCAGTAATATTGGGTCTATTGCTAGTTTGGATATGAAAACAAATACGTATTACAACTTTGAGATTTCTGCGAAAAAAATAAGTTTTATTATTGATGGAATGATTGTTTCGTGGTTTAATGCTACTGGCTTAGATTGTAATAGTAGTCGGATTGTTAATCTAGGAGCACCACAAAATGCGAATGAAGCGGTAAATAGGCAATATCTGGATGACAATTGTGTGAAACTAACAGGAGACCAAACAATAACAGGAAGTAAAACATTCAACGGGACGAGCACTACGATAAAATATCTAACTTTAACACCAACGGCTGATTTTAATAATCAAGAAATCATTAATGGTGGAAATATTACATATAATGGGGCGAGGATATTAAACCTAAATGGAGGAGATATATTCTTTTCGCAGACAACTGGTGATTATCAATATTTCTTATTTACTCTAAATACTGCTACAAGTGGAACCGCGAACCAAAAAGGTTATGTATTCACGAATGTAGCATTTGATGTAAAAGGAGCAGGTCTTTATATTTCAAAACTTTTGGATAAAAGTGCTTCATCTGACATTGTCCGTTTTAACAATGCTGGGGGTATGCGGTTTTATGGGGACTTAGATATGAACTCAAACAACAGAACAAGTGCTGGAACAATAACGGGAACATCAATCACTTCAACTGCTGGCATGACTACAACCACATTAACAACGAGTGACAAAATAACAACAGCACTAGGCAAACCGATAATCATAGGCAGAACAACGAAAGGAGTAGGAACAACTGGTGGCTTAGAATTATATGGAACAGAAGGAAATGCGAATGGCCCACACATTCAAGCATTCGTTCATACATCAGTTTATCCCACATTCCAA
This sequence comes from Paulinella micropora, assembly GCA_019918135.1. Classification (NCBI taxonomy): domain Eukaryota; phylum Cercozoa; class Imbricatea; order Euglyphida; family Paulinellidae; genus Paulinella; species Paulinella micropora. The sequence goes on along the minus strand of WBZZ01001035.1, from coordinate 120,866 downwards.
TTATTGAATTATAGTCAGGACAATATTGCTTTAAGTTTTGATAGTTATTGGGAGGGAGGTGGCTGGAAATCAAGCAACCTAAAATCCAACTTTCAAATATACAAGATAAGCAACAAACTCGCTTTTAACTACAAATCAGGAGTATCACTTGGAGGAGCCATAGCATTTAGCGAGGCGATGAACATAAGCAATACAGGGGCAATAACCGCAAATGCAGGCATATCTGTTGTTAATAGTACGGCAGATATAAGAGGAGAAGCAAGAAGTGGGTCTCATGCTACATCAGTCGGATTATATGTCACAGCCAATCTTGGAGCATCTTCTGCCGGTGTTGAATTCAGAAACAGCAACGGGACACAGGGAGTTGGTTTTGGTTATAATTCAATATATGCTACTGGAAGCAATACCAATCAAGACTTAAATTTTTACGCGAGGGGAAGTGGAGTTATCTATGCTCAGAGTGCTATAAGTTGTTCTTCAACATTAACTCTTCCAACAACATCCAGCGGTTCTTTAACAATAAGACAAAGACCAAGTTCTACGTACGACCCACAAATATATATGAAATCAGGAGGATATTCAAATTATGTCACAATCTGCTCATCTCAGGGAATTCTACATGCTTGGACTACTTCAAACTCTTCAGGTGAGCCGTCTGGAAGTTATAATTATGTTCCACTTAATGGTGCTTGGACAAACTCATCGGACAGGAGGCTAAAATCAGATATTAAAACATTAGACTGCGGGGATTGTTGTGAGAAACTAATGAAAATAAATTGTTGTTCATATTATTTGAAATCAGACGAAAAGAAAGAACAAAAGAACCACGGATTCATTGCTGATGAAGTTAAAAAAAATATTTCCTGAATTTGTATCTGAAAGTGGAATGAAAGCAGATGATGGAAATTGCAACCTTGAAGGCATAACATATACAGACTTTATTCCAATATTGGTCAGTGCTTTTCAACATATGGCGGAAAAGGTGATTAATTTAGAAAAAGAAAATAAAAATCTTATGATTATTATAGAAGATATATCCAACCAATTAGCAGAAATCAGAGCAGTCGTTTTCCCTAATGTCTAATAATACAACTAGACTTCACAGACCACCGCCTATTATGGATATGGATGGCGAACTAACTCCCGAATTAAAGTCTCGTGTTCTTGAAGTAGAACTAAAGACTGAGGAAAAAAAAGTAGAGCACAAATTGGAAGATAACTGGAATTGTTGTTGTATAAAAAACAGGCCGACCGACAGCCGACTTATTAAATACTTATTTCAAATGGGTATCATTATTGCCATTATAACCCTTTGTATCGTGAGGCTATCTGAAAAGAACTTACCTTGTGAGGTTGCTAATACTTATGTCGGAATCTTGACCTTACTCATAGGAATATGCCTTCCATCGCCTTCTAGTTCAAAGAAGTGAGCATTCATATATATGTGTCCTGTACCAAGATGAACTATCGCCAGCACACAATAAAGGCAGTGCCTCATCAAAACTACGACACATATTATTTCCGTTATTTATGAAAACACACTTAAAACCAGATTCTACCCCTTGCTTTATACAATAAGCGCACGATTCATTCTTTTTTTCTGAGTATCGCGAGTAAAAGTCGCAGGCTGTCCGACCTAACACAGAGCATACAAATAATAATATTAAAATCATTTTTTTATATCAAAGATTTTTTTAAAATCTATTTATATTATATAGTATGTCGGAGCACAAATATCAAAAGATTATTTTTCTGAGTAATGATTTTGTGGGTAAATCGACAACACGTTGTCTGTCGCGAGACACTGGAGTAACAAACAGCACAAGGAAAGAGGGAAAAGGGGCTTCTGCTGTCAGAGAGTGCATGCCAAAACCGGGTCCCATCGCCTTGGGCCTAGCCCAGGGAAGGGGCACGAGGGGGGGGGTTCGGCCCTCCCCCCCCCCCCCCCCCCGCCAGGCGCGTGCCCGCCGCCCGGGGAGAGTATCCCGGACGTGCAGAGGAGGTGGGGACAGTGGAGTTTTTCTCGCCGGCTCCCTTCTTCCCCAGCGCGAGCAGGAAGCACGAGGAGAGGGGGGGGGGAGGCAGCTCTGCTTCTGCCGCCTAAGCCACCGACCCCTACGGCGTGCAGGCGTGTGTGCCGGCGGTCGGGCCGGCCGCGTGCTCCGTTCATTTATCCTGACAGCTGCGTGGCCAAAGCGCCGTCAGTATCTAGCGTGTTATAGTCTAGAACTTCGTCTAGCGGCAAGACGTCTGATACGTAACAGCTGAGGTGAGGCTTGGCTTGCCGGAGCCGCTCCACGGTGGCTACCGGAATAGCTGCGCATTGTACCAGGTACAGCGCGCGCAGGGAGCTGGCAGCACAGGCTTGCAGTAGCTCGTCGTAGGTCACGCTCTCCCGCGTGACGAGGAGCAGTTGCCGGAGCCGGGGCAGCGACGCCACGTACCGCAGGTTGGCCGCTGCCACGTGGCCCAGCGTCAGGACGCGGAGGTCGCGGAGGCTGGGCAGGAAGCTGAGGCTGGCGTTGGCGGCTAGCAGGCACGAGTTCAGTTCGAGCCTCCGGAGTCGGCTGAGCGCGCGCAGGCGGCCGAGCCCCGTGGCGGTCAGCGGCCAACAGTGACTGAGGGTGAGGCAGGTGAGTGACTGCAGCTGTGCCACAGCGGCCAAGGTGTCATCCCTCAGGGGTCGGACCCATTTTAGCTCTAGTTCCTTAACTGCGGCAGGTGCCTGCAATTGGCGTAGCGCACTACCAAGGTCCTCGTCAATCGACGTGGCACCGATGGTAAGCTTGTGGACAGAGGCCACGACCGACAACAGCTGAGCTAGCTCCTGCTCATACTCGCCGGTTTCATCGCCTCCGTATTTTAGTCTACGTACGTGAACTTGTCGTAACATAGCCATTCTGGCCCCTACCTCGTCAGGGCCAGGGCCAACCACGATTGATATGGCTGGTCTGGTTTCCAAGCACAGGCCCCGAAAAGCAGTAAATATTCTTTGGTCAGCACGTAAACATAAGTTAAACTCTGGTGGCTTAAAGCCCGTCCAGAAGGACGGCCGCCGGCGCAGAGCCGAGAGTTGTTGGCAGGTGGATACTAGGCTCCCCAGCCGGTCCTCGCCTAAGTAGGCACTCAGCAAGGGCCAAAGGCAGTCCGGCAGCGCCAGCAACAAACACGAGCGCGGCGGAATTGAGGCTAGGCACTGGCGCTCGGCTAGGCGCCGGCGTTTGGGGCTGCGGCGGCCAGCCGGCCTTGGCTGAGCGTACATGCCGAACCCGACAACACGCGCGTTGTCCGTCGCGAGACACTGGGGTCACGAACAGCACAGGAAAAAAGAGAGGGAGAGGAGGAAGGTGTGCTTCCCCTCTTCTAGCCAATGCACTTTCTAAGGCGAGTCGGTCGTCTTGGACCCAGCAAAAGGGGGCCAGGAAGGCCCCCCCCCGCCAGGCGCGCGCCCGCTGTCCGGGGGTATCCTGGGCGTGCGGAGGGGGGTGGGGACAGTGTTTTTCTCGCCTCCCCCTCCCCAGCGCGACCCGGAAGCAGGAGGAGGGGGGGAGGCCGCTCTGCTGCCGCCGCCTAGCCTGCCGGCCCCCGCGGGCCCGTGGCCTAGCCCGCGGGCGGGCCGGCCGCGGGCTCCGGCGTGGCGCGGTACAGCAGGCCCGCCGCGTCCAGCGTGTGCGCGGCCTTGAGCAGCACAAAGGTGTGCGAGACCGGGGTCAGGCCGGGGTGCTGCCCCGGCGGCACGGCCGCGCACGAACGCGTGAGGCACACCGCCTGGCCGGACTGGTCCCGAAAGCCGAAGCGCCGGCAGCGGTTGCAGACGACGTCGAGGCGGCCGTCCGAGGTGCGCAGCACTTGCTTGAGCACCGAGCGCGACGCACCCCCCTGGACCAGGGCGTCCACCAACATGTTATCGCACTTGCTCGCCCCGTTCGTGCGCGTCGACTTGGTGCGCTGGTGCGTCAGCGGGTCCGTGGGCCCGCGGTGCCTGGACTTGAACTGGCCCTCGCTGGTCTTCTCTTGCTTGTTGTAGTACTGCAGGCCGACCATGGTCGGGTTGTCGTCGCCGTCCTGTTCCATGCACGCCGGGTTGTACAGGCGCTGGCCGGACAGCAGGTGCAGCTCGCGCAGGTAGGCCTGCCACGGCCGCAGCTGCTCGGCCCGCGGCGGCCGGCCGGGGCCCGGCGCCAGCGAGTCCAGGTAGTTCTGCCGGGTGCGGCCCAGCGGGCCCGGCCACCCGGCGCCCGGGGGCCCGGGGTCGGCGAGCGGCACCAGCGCGCGGAACCAGCCCGCCTCGGCCGGGTGCCAACCGTGGCGCCCGAGCGGGGTGAGGGCCAGCGCGCGCTCGGCCGGCCCGGGCGGCTGGGGGGCGGGCTCGCCCAGCGTGTGCGCGAGCCAGGCCTCCTCGCTCCGCACCCACGCCGCCAGGGCTAGCGGCGACTGGCAGCGGCCGTCGGGGGAGTGGAAGTGGGCGCGCTGGGGGTCGGCCGGGCACGCCCGGCGCGCGTCCGCGGGGCCCGCCAGGTCGGACGCCTCGGTGGCCAGGCGCAGGACCTTGCACAGGGCCGCGAGGGCCGGCCCGGTCGTAGCGCCCGCCAGGCGCAGCCAGTGCTGGACGCAGCGCCGGAACAGCTGGGGCGGGTCGGAGCGCACCGAGGCCTCCAGCACCCACCAGAACTCGGCCCGCCACAGCGCCTGCCGGGGCCGGCCCTCGAGGGCCGTGTGGCGCAGCGTCTCCTGCGCCCAGGCGCGCGGAGCCGCCGGTGACCGGGTGCCGGAGCTCGCGGCCGTGCCGCAGCACGAGCAGCGAGTGCAGCCCCGTCACGGCGTCACTCACGGTCTTGCGGAACAGCTGCGCCGGGTTGACGAGCAGCTCGGGCCTCTCCCCGGTCGGCAGGTACGGCATGTCGTAGTCGGGCAGCACGGCGCACACGGTGCTCTTCTGGCCCGACGCATTCGAGATCTTGTCCCCGTACTGCAGGGGCGCCGCCCGCACCGTGGCGACCCGCACCACCGCCGCGCGCCCGGCCGTGCCGCCGCCGCTGCCGCCGCCGCTGCTGCCGCTGCCGCCGCTGCCGCCGCCGCTGCTGCCGCTGCTGCCGCCGCTGTTGCCGCTGCTGCCGCTGCTGCTGCCGCTGCTGCCGCCGCTGCCGCCGCCGGTGCCGCGCAGCCCCGCCCAGTCGGCCGGGCCCGGGTCGAGCCAGCAGCGGCCCTCGGCGTCCAGGGCGCACACGCTCGTCTCCGCCACCCGGCCGTCCAGGGCCGCGGTCGTCTGCTGCAGCACGCCCTCCTGGTCCGGCGCGGCCGCGCCCACGGCGCCCCAGCGCAGGGCGTCGAGCACGGGCCCCCCGCGGTCGCAGGACAGCGAGCGCGCGCCGCGTGGCCGAACCGGCGCAGCAGGCGCTCCTGCTCCAGCCGGCGCGCCGTGAGCGCAAAGGCCGCGTCCCACGACGGGTCCGCCGCCGGCTCGGCGGCGGCGGCGGCCCGCCGGCGGCCGCGCGGTTCGCTGGCGCTGAGCCAGTCGGCCAGCCGGGCCAGGTCGTCCCCGGCCTCCAGGAACATCTTTTGCTGGTAGCCCCGGTGCTCGACGTGCGTGAGCAGGCCCTCGTCCAGCGCCCCCCTCAGCCACACGGTGCCGTCGTCCTGGTTGTGGCTGAAGCCGCGGTACGCCAGCAGCACGTTGAGCCCGCTGGGCTGCAGCCCGACCGTGAGGGCCGAGGGGGGCGACTCCAACAGCGGGCGCTCGCTCTGCACTAGGTGCTTGGCGGTGCTGCCGCCCACGAAGCGGCCCGGCAGCCACTGCGCGATGGCCTGGTTGTGCAGGCTGGCCGCGTACACGAGCCGGGTCCCCGTCACGTGCTCGTGGTACAGCGTCAGCGCGCCCGAGAAGCCCAGGTGCAGGATCGGCAGCAGCTCCACGTAGTCGGGCCGCGCCGCCCCCGCGCCCGCCAGCGCGAGCCGGTGGAGCTTGGCCAGGCTCTCGCAGCCCCACGCCACGGCCGCCTCCTGCGTCGTGAGCCAGAAGATCCCCCCCGCCCGCAGCAGGGCGTGCCACGCCCCCCGCGCCTCGGGCCACGCGCCGCCGGCGCTGTTGGTCAGCCCGTGCCGGTCCCACAGCCCCGCGGCCGCGCCCGCCCGGCCCGCGAGCGTGCGCAGCCGGCCGCGGGCCCAGCACGCGCGCACCGAGCGCGGCAGGGGCACCCGCCCCCCGGCCAGCACGGGCAGGACGGGCGCCGCCAGCCGCCCGGCGTGGACGTAGACGCACAGCCGGCCCTCGGCCTCGTCCAGCAAGGTGCCCAGGAAGCGCAGCGGGGCGGCCGGGCCCGTGTCCGTGGCGTGCAGGCCCCGCTTGAGGAGGCGGAGGCGGGCCTGCAGCTGGCGGGCGGCGTCCAGGCCCGGCAGGAAGCCCAGCACGCGCCCGAAGCACTCGAGCGCCGGGCCGCCGCCGCCCGTGGCGCCGCCCGTGGCGCCGCCCGCGGTGCCGCCGCCGCCGGCGGCGGGCTCGCACGCCAGCAGCAACCAGTCATCCAGCGCCCGCCGCCAGTCCGGGGGCAGCTCGGGCGTCACGAGCGTGCACTGCGCCGCGCGCTTGTCGTAGCCCGAGCGCTCCGACTTGCTGGTGGTGGTCGGGCACAGGAAGCCGGGGTGCGACATGTCGAACCGCTGGTCGCTGGTCGTGCCGTGCCCCGGCCGCACCATCTGGCAGACCCGCCGGCTCAGGCACCACTTCTTGACGAGGTTCTTGCCGCGCATGTTCTGCAGCACGCGGCGCAGGGGCTCCTGGCTGTTGGCCAGCGGCCGGTCGCGCGGCGACGCAAACTCGCGGAACACGGACGACGCGTACGCCGCGTCCAGGAGGCTGTCGTAGCGGGCGCACACCACCAGCCCCCCCCACGACGACAGGCGGGCGTGCAGCAGCGTGCGCACGGCGCTCAGGGCCCGCTGCAGGTTGTGGCGGTACAGCGCCGCCAGCGTCAGCACGCCGCGGTTCTGCAGCGCGTGCGGGTCCGACAGCCCGCGGGTGCCCTTGTAGCCCGAGCACAGCGCCCCGGGCAGCCCCACCTCGCCGCGGCACAGCAGCCGCGCGGCGTCCGCCAGGTGCAGCAGCTTGGCATCGTCCGTGCGCCGGCCCGCCTCCCGCAGCCGCGGCTCGTCCAGCGCGTACTCCGCCACCAGGCGCCACGCCGCACAGGCGCCCGCGTGCGCCGGCTGCCGGGCCGCGCGCCGCAGGCACTCGGCCAGCCAGCACGCGGGGGTGCCCGTCACGTGCACCAGGAGCCGATTGCGCAGCCACCAGCGCCCCTGCTCCTCCAGCTCGTCCGCCCGCAGCCCCTTGGCCCGCGTGCACCAGAGCTGGCCCAGGCGGAACAGCGCCTGCCCCCGCGTGCGCACGCCCTCGTTGTACTGCCACGACCGCTGCAGCAGCTCCGCGTACAAGTCACGCTCCGCGGGCGCGTCCGCCCGGCAGGCCAGGGCCAGCAGCTGGCCCAGGCTCTGGCAGCCCAGCGCGCGCCACAGGATGAGCATGGGCAGGTCGCACGGCTGCCCCAGGTACACGCGCATGCTCAGCACCACTTGGCCGGAATCGAACTTGGCCTGCTCGCGCGCCGCCCGCCCCAGCTCCGCCGCCGGCAGGGCGCCCCGGACGACGCGGGCCGAGCGCACGGCCCGGCAGGCCTGGTCCAGGGCCTCCAGCGTGTCCCGCAGCGCGGCGTTCTGGGTGTTCCCGTAGCCCGGCCGCAGGGTGTCGTCCTCGTCCGGGCCGCCGGCCGCCGGGCCGGGGTACAGCAGCACCCGGCGCACGCGCCGCGACCCGATCGCCGACTGCTCCTGGTTCTGCATGTTGTCCCGGTGGTAGTTGGCCGGTCCCTCGTAGTCGTCCGGCTCGTCCTCGTCCGCGCCGGGGCCCGCGTGCTCCGCCCCGGCCTCCGCCGGCGCCAGCGGCGCGTCGGCCCCGTCCGCCGCCGGCAGCCGCTCGACCTCGGCCGACCGCCCCGTCCCCCACTGGACCTCGCGGCGGCGCGTGCCGCCGGGCGTACTGCCGGTGGCGGTCAGGCGGTATGTTTCGTGCGTGGCGGCCACCCCCGCGTGGCTAGTGAGCACGGTCCGGGTCAGGGTGGTGTCCGGCGCCCGCCCGCTGGTCTGGTTCAAGCGCTTGTCCCACTGGCGCAGCAGCACCTGGTCGTGGGGGGGGGGACCTCGCGCCCCTCCAGGGCCCAGGCCACGCCCTCGATCAGCACGAACGGCACCAGGTTCCCGATCTCCTGCCCGTCCCAGGTCCGGCGCAGGTGGGTGGCGTGCGTCCTGAACCAGGCGTCCGCCAGCCCGGGCGTGCGCAGCTGCGTCGGGGGGCGGCAGGTTCACGGGCCAGGGCAGGCTCAGCAGCACGTGCCGGCCGGCGGGGGGCAGCTGCACCCCGGGGCAGGGCTCGTCGTGCTCGTACAAGGACCACGCGCTCTGGACCCACAGCTTGGCGCACCAGGTCCCCGCCCGGTGGCACAGGTCATCGAAGCGATCCCGCGGGTCTTCGAACGAATCGAACCGTAACTGCAGCTTCAGCACGAACCTGCGGGCGGGCGCGGGGCCGGCCAGGCGCCGGGCGGGCAGCGTGACTAGGTGCGGCACGCTCACCTCGCCCGGCCCGGGCTCGCGCGCCTGCAGCCAGCCCTGCAACGCGGAGCGCAGCCCGCTGCTGCGGTTCTTCTTCCGGTGCAAGCGCGCGAGTTCTGCCTGGCTCACCTGGCGCAAATGGACCTGCGCCGACAGGCGCTCCACCAGCAGCGGCGCCTGGTGGACCACGAAAGCCCGCAGGCTCTCGACGGAAGCAGTATGCCGCAGGAACTCCTCCTGCAAGAAAGCCAGCGAGAGTTGTCCTTGCTCCTCGACCGTCGCGAAGTACGGCCCGCGCTGGCCCCGGGCTTCTTCCTCGCGCCCGAACGCTTCGTCCAGGGCCAGCTGCGCCGCAATCACCTCGTCGAGGGCCGACGCGCTCGGGCTGGGGTCGTCCACCATCAGCACTGCGCCCGCCCTCCCGGGCCTTTCTGCCGCGCACCCCCCAGGGGGGGGGGGGACCCCCCCTCCCCCCCCCCCCTTCCCATTGCCAGCGCCCCGAGGGGGGAGAAAGTTCCTCCCCCCCCCCCCCCCTCTTCCCACTGCCAATGCTCCGGGGGGGAGGACCCCCCCCCCCCCCCTCCCACTGCCAGCGCCCCGGGGGGGGATCCCCCCCCGCCTCCCGCGGCGCCAGCGCGCGGACCACCCGCCGGCACCGCTCGGCACGCGGCCGCCGGGAGGGGGAGCTAGGAGGGGGGGCGCTCTGTTCCCGCCAGTGGGCGCCGGGCACGGGCCTAGGAGCCTGCCGCCCCCTCTCGTCGTGACCACCGTGACACATTAGCTCGGGCAAGGCAGCGTGGACTACATGCTCGGACCAGCACCTCGTCGGGTGCCGCTCACGACCACCGACCAGCCAGCACGCAGTCGGGCGCCGGCCACGACCACGGACCAGCCAGCACACCGCCGGGCGCCGGCCACGACCACGGACCAGCCAGCACGCAGTCGGGCGCCGGCCACGACCACGGACCAGCCAGCACACCGCCGGGCGCCGGCCACGACCACGGACCAGCCAGCACGCAGTCGGGCGCCGGCCACGACCACGGACCAGCCAGCCCCGTACGCGGCGCCGGCCCCGCAGCCGGCCCTGGACGCCTGCCTGTGGCGGGCCAGCCGGCGGGGGCTCCGGGAGATACTGTCTCGGGAGGAGGCCCGGACTCTCTGGGCCGCCCTAGACACCACCGGGCCCAAGCTGCCAGCGTCCGCGCTAGCGACCATCCGTCGCGTCGGGGCACGCCTGTCGCGGACGGCCTCCGGGCGCGCCCTCGCCGTGGCCGCCGTTGACGTCGTCCGGCTCGCCGCCGGCGGGGGGCCGGCCGCCCGGCGCCGCCTGTGGCACGCCCCTGGACGGGCCCGCCCGTACCCCGCTCTGTGGGCCGCAGTGGGGCTGGGGGCCCCGGTCCTGGTCCGGCTGGCGGTCCCCGAGCCCCGGCGCGGCGAGTCGCTGCCGCGCCTGTTCCTAGCGGCGGGCTTTCCTAGGGGCGGGCGCGGCCCCCCGGCGCAGGCCTACGCCGTGCAAGGACTGCACAGCCAGCCCCTGGTGTCGCCCAGCTGGCACCCCTGCGGCCGGCTGCGGAGCCAGTGTTGGCGCCGGCTCGAGCGCAGGCTGCCGCGCGGGGCCCGGGAGGCCTGCTGGGGCTGGCGCCAGGCGCACGAGCTGCACCAGGACGCCCGGCTGGCCTTGCGGCGTGGCGGCCACGCGCTGATTAGATTCTCGCGCGGGGGCTCCGAGCTCTTGCCCGCCCTCGACGCCTACCACCGACAGCACGTAGCCCTCGTGTATTCTTACCAGCGGCCGGACCTGGGCTACAGCGCACTCCCCACCGCGCACGGACGACCCCCCCCCTCTGGCCTGCTAGAGCCAGCCCGGGACACCTAACGGCCCTGACTGGCCGGATGGCAGGAACGACCCCTCCTGCCGGTCGGGTGGCAGGACCAGGCACCTCCTGCCGGCAGGAAAGGCCAGTCTTTCCGGCCGGGTGGCAGGAAAGGCCAGTCCTTTCTGGCCGGGTGGCACGAGTGGCCAGTCTTTTCTGGCCGGGTGGCACGAGTGGCCAGTCTTTTTCTGGCCGGGTGGCAGGAGTGGCCAGGCTTTTCCGGTCGGGTGGCACGAGTGGCCAGTCTTTCCCGGCCGGGTGGCACGAGTGGCCAGTCTTTCCCTGCCGGGTAGATATACTCTTTTGGCCGGATAGGGGCGTTGCCTTTTTCGATCTCCCCCCTCCCCTCCCCTCTCCCCTCTCCCTTCTCCCTTCTCCCCTCTCCATCCCCGCGCCCGAACATTGTGCAGGCCCCCCGCCAGGCTTTCGTCCATTATGGCGGTCCGGTGATGAGTGCCACCGGCGGCTTCCTGGTCACTGCTGCGAAACCAGGGAAATTTCCTTGACTTTATAAAAAAAATAATCCCACTACCCTAACTGCCCTCATAGCAAGAATCGCACTTGTGGGCCAGAGCCGGCCCGCGCCTCGCCTAGTGGCAGCAGGCCTGCGTATTAGGTACAAATTGGCATTCAGACTAATCCTACCTATCGAAGTAAAAAGGAAATAATTATATTCTCTCTCTTTCTTTTACCCGTAAAAATCGTTGTTTTTTTCGTACTCGGGAAAAGGGCCGGCTGTTCCGGTAGTACCAGTATATATATCCAGGAATATCCATCCAGTGGTGGCACCTCCGAGCGGCCTCGAACCACAAGTGCGATTCTTGCTATGAGGGCACTTAGGGTAGTGGGATTATTTTTTTAGAAAGTCAAGGAAATTTCCCTAGTTTTGCGGCAGTGACCAGGAAGCCGCCGGTGGCACTCATCACCGGACCGCCATAATGAAGAAACCTGGGCCGGGACCTGCACAATGTTCGGGAGCGGGGAGGGAGAGGGGAGAAGGGAGAGGGGAGAAGGGAGAAGGGAGAGGGGAGATGGGAGAACGAAAAAGGCAGTGCCACTATCCGGCCAAACGAGTATACCCACCCGGCAGGAAAAGACTGGCACTTCCCGCCACGGGGCCGGAAAGATCAGGCCACTCGTGCCACCGGGCCGGAAAAGCCCTGCCACTCGTGCCACCGGGCCGGAAAAGACTAGCCGTTCCTGCCACCTGGCCGGAAAAACCCGGTCACTCGTGCCACCGGGCAGGAAAAACACGAGCCTTTCCTGCCACCGGGGCGGAAAAGCCCGGCCACTCGTGCCACCTGATAGGAAAAGCACTGCCACTCGTGCCACTCGACAGAAAAAGCACTCCCCCCGGCCAGCAGAGAGTGCCTGGCCCTGCCGCCCGATCGGCAGGTGGCCGGCCGACAGGAGGTGCTAACACCTGGCACTCTCGCCCAGCTTGCTCATGAGGAGGTCGAAGCCCTCTGTGGGCCGCGGTGGGGCTCGGGGCCCCGGTCCTGGTCCAACTGGCGGTCCCCGGCTGGCGCCAGGCGCACGAGCTGCACCAAGACTCCCGGCTGGCCCTGCGCCGTGGCGGCCACGCGCTGATTAGATTCTCGCGGGGGGGTTCCGAGCTCTTGCCCGCCCTCGACGCCTACCACCGACAGCACGTAGCCCTCGTGTATTCATGCCAGGGGACGGACGCCGGGCTAGAGGCGCCCCCCCCCACCGGCACCCCGGCCGCTAGCGGGGCGGCACGCCCTGCTGACCGGTAGCGCACGAACCCTAGTGCCGGGGGCGGAGAAACTCCCTCCCCCCCCCCACCACCGGCTTTCGTCCTAATAAAAAGTTGGCGATGTCTTTGTCTGCTTTAATTCCCAACCCGGGAGACGTACCAGAAGCGGGCCTACACTACCACCCCTCCGCCGGCACCCGGCCTTGCTAGCTACGAAGCCAAGTAAGCGCGCGCCCCCCGGACCTGCGCTAGCCTGTCTGCTCAGTAGGCTCAGCAGACATGCTAGCCTCTCTACTTAGTAGGCCAAAGCTGCTCCGCGGCAGACAGGCACAGATAGACCTGGTACATTTGCTGGTGCAGTTTTGCTACGCTCGCGTTCAGATTTTGCACGTAGCTCCCGTGGTCTCTCCGCTCCTCTGGGCACTCTCGGAGGCTGGTGAATTCTTTTTCAACCTCTCGGCACAGCTCCTTACTAGCACGTAGCGGCTCGCACGTGCTCTTCCAGCCTCCCCGGGGCATGTCTACCCTCAGCGCCCAGGAACTAACTGCGCGCTCGATATCCGCCCGGAAATGCGTGGTTCCGTAAAGCCGCTCGGCTGCGCTACCATCCCCGTCATCGTCGTCATTGTCGTTGCTGTCATGGCCTTCACTGCCGCCACCACCGGCCTTACGATCTCTAACAGCGCCTCCATTAATGGGGGCTCCCCCGTACTCATTCAGCCTGCGCATCATCATTTCCTGGGGCGCAGACTCCAAAGAATATAGTATACGCTGTGCGCATCAGTACGTTCATCTCGCACGCTTTAGCGTTCAGGGTAGCCACTGCAGCAACAGGCTTAACCTTCTGTTCAACAGGTTCAACCTCCTGTTCGACTTCCAGTAGGATTGCCGCGAGGATACTTTCCGGCCCCACGGGAACGGAGAAGAGCGACGCACGCACCTTTCCCCGCTCGGTGGCATGCGTTTTCAGCGTCAGGAAGCCTTGATCTACCTCGGTGCAAACAGTTTCGATTTTGGAGCATATCTTGCGCAGCTGTGGGACTTCCTTCTCAAACACAGCTAGCGTCACGAAACGCTTGTCCAGCCACTTGTCCAGCCATTCGACCACCTTGCGCACGAATGCTCTGACTTCCTTCGTGCCATACGGCGCGGGCTCTGGGGCTTTCTGGCTTTGCTTGTCCCCTTGGTTCCGAGCGTCTGGAAACGGATCTGGCCTCTTATCCGATCTCTGGGGGACACGCAAAGGTTCTGCGCTCTGTTGTACGCCTGCTGTGCCGACCGTGGGTACATGGGACTGACCAGAGGGTGGTACACTTACCAGGACTCCCCCGCATTCCTGTCTATACATGTTTTACAGTGCATCCTTCTTCCCTTTCTTTCTCCAGCTGAATCTACAGAGTTAGGCTTGGAGCCGGATCCACCCTGTGTGTTAGCTGGCGACGCCATGCAGACTTGGACGACGTGTTGAGCTGGTCGGTGATCTGTTAACCAGGGCCCAACTGCTTCGCTTTTAGGTTTGCCTGGGGACGGAATAGACTTGTGCGGGTGGGGGGCGACAGGGAGGGGAGAGGGCGGGGAACGTGCCCGACGGGGGAGGGGAGGGGGAGGCGCGCCGGAGGGGGGAGGAGACACAGGGCGTGGGGCTGGGCGCGCACGCGGCGTACGGCGCTGGGGTTGGGAGAGGGGGCGGTCGGCGGACTGCTCTCCCCCCCCCCCCCCCCCCCCCTGGGACCCGCGGGCTGCACGAGGAAGGGTGGCAGTGCGCGCACACTGCGCCGGGGGGGGCTCCCCTACCCTGTCGCCAGACCTGGCGCGCACTGCCCGGACAGCACGCCCCGCCGCCACCGGCCGCCTGCCCTGAGCCAAGCTTCCCTCCCCCTCCAGGGAGACGACAGGCAGCCAGGGTGGGTTTTTTCTCCCGCCTGTCCTCACCTACAGGCTGCCCCGCCGGGGCGGCGACCGACGGCCCGCCGGCGGGAGTTTATCCCCGAGCGCAACGGCAGTGCACCTAGAGGCCAGGCTTTTTTATTCACAGGCACCTGTGGGGCCCAGTATCGTAGCTAGCCCAGGCCCCGCCGGACGCCCCCGGCCGGGTGGCCCCCCCCCGGGGGCTACGCGGCGCGCCCCAGCCAGCTGAACAGTTCCGGCGGGGGGGCTTCCCCCGGCCCCGGGGGCCCGGGGGGCGGTTGCACCTCCAGCTCCGTGTCCAGGCACGACGCCAGCGGTTGGTCCCTGAAGCGGTGGCAGAGCTCGGACAGGCTCAGGGGGCGCGCACCCGCCAGGCGCGCCGTCTGGCTCGCGGACAGCTTGTGCAGGCGCCTGCCGGCCCAGACGCCCACGCTGGCCCGCACCACGTCTTGGTACGCCGACGTCTCCTCGGCGGGCGTGGCCGGCGGCTGCGCGGGGAGTGGGCCCGGCGCCGGGCCCTGCCGCAGCAGCTGGAACATGCTAGGGTACATGAGGTACGGCTTGCTCATGATGATCTCGAAGCCCTCCTCGGCGCAGACGGGGTCGCCGTCCGCGCCGGCGGGCAGGGTCCTCTTGAGCGTGAGGGCCTGCGGCAGGCTCAGGCCCACGCCCGGGGGGGTGCCCAACAAGGCCGCGGTGTGCCCCGCGTAGTCAAAGTCCGCCCGGGCCGGGTACCGGCGCACGGCCTCCTGCAGCGCCGCCTGCAGGGCGGCCGCCGGCTGGCAGTCCACGGGGGGCAGCCCCTCGCCCCACTCGTGCAGGCGCTTGGGGTGCTTGGCGTACGGGCGGGGCTGGCCGGCGACGGGGGACGACAGGGCACGCCCCAGGCAGGCGACCAGCGCGTCGAAGTCCTGGACCCACGCCGGGTGTTGTAGCCGGAAGGACTTGCCGAAGGCGTCGCTCGTCAGGAGGCGCCTGGCCCAGTAGCGCCAGTACCAGGGCACGCCCGGCAGCGGGGGAGCGTCGGGCGGCGCAAAGTGGTGCGCGAGGACATATTCCGACCCGAGGAGCACGGCCGGCGCGTTGAGCCCGCGGGGCACGTAGGTCCAAATCTCCGAGTGCTTAGGCAGCGCCGCGCTGACCAGCACTTGCTGCCCCCAGCGCAGCAGGGTGCACCACCACTGGCAGGTGCTGTTCCCCTGGCGTTCGGCGGACATGGCCTGCAGCGCGGCCCGCAGGCCCGGGAAGGCGTGGCACGCGAGGTAGGGTCGGTCGGTCCCGGGGCCGATCAGGACCAAGAGGTCCCGGAGGTCCTGCTCGTACTGGTACGTCCGGCCCAGGTACAGCGCCCGGTCCGCCAGGCCGAAGCCGGGCAGCAGGCAAAGCGCCGCGCCCGGGGCCGCGTGCCCGGGCCGCGGCCCCGGCCAGTGCAGCGGCACATAGCAGAAGCCCAGGTCGCTGAGCGAGCGCGTGACCAACTCCTGCCACGCCTGGGGCAGCCGCAGGGCGGCCGGCCGCAGGGCCTGCAGCAGCGCCTGCAAGAGGTAGAGGCAGGACACGTGAGTCACTACGCTGTAGCCGCCTGCCTTGAGCCAGTCGAGCGCCTTGCCGAGCCGGGGCCTGCACACATTCAGGGTGCGCAGGCGCAGCGAGTCGGAACGACCCGGTGCTCCGTTGGGCTCCGCCGACCAGTTGCTGAGCAGCGCCAGCGCTAGCGCCAGGCTGTACAGGCGCAGCCAGCGGTCCGTCACCTTGCGCAGCCGCGCCAGCTCGTTCTCGGCGCCGGGGTGGCGCAGCACCGGTTCCTCCCCACGGTGGGCCCGCCCCTGGTCCGCCGCGGCCTCCCCGGGCGCGCCGGCGGCCCGCAGGAGGCCACTTCGCCCTGCTTGTTCTTGGCGAGCGCGCACTGGACCGCTAGGCGCAGGGCGTCCAGCCACCCAAACGTGAGCCCCAGCGAGGTGGCGGGCTGGCCGGGGGGCAGCGAAGCCAGCGAGCGTAACACTCTTTGCCAGGCCGCATACCAGGGGGCACCCGCCCAGCGTGCCAGGGGTAGCTTCCTGGCTAGGTCGTGCACGGCGGCCTCCGTCGGGGGCGCGGGGTCCTCTGGCGCGCCCATGAGCAGCGCACGCAGCACAGAGTCCCAGCCCGCACCCACGTCCAGCGCTGCCCGGCCCTCGGGGGTGAGCTCGCCCACGCCCGCCTCGAGGGCCCGCAGGGCGTCGGCCCACTCGACCGCGAGCGCCGCCGCGCCGCCGCCGGCACCGCCCGGGCCACTCGTGGCAGAGCTGCTGGAGCTGCTCTGGCCGCTCGTGGCAATGGCGTGGGCAGAGCTGCTGGAGCTGGTCTGGCCGAGACCGCCGGCACCGCCCGGGCCGCTCGTGGCAGAGCTGCTGGAGCTGCCGGAGCTGCTCTGGCCGCTGCGGGGGGGGAGGAGAGTCGGTCCCCACCTTCCGGCGTTTGGCGGGCGGCGGTGAGGGAGAAGCCCTCCGGCGCACCCACAACAGGGTAGGCGTGCGGAGCCGGTGGTCCAAGTCCATCAAGCGTTTCATCCCCTCGCGGAGACCCTCTAGCAACTGCCACAAGTCCTGCAGGCGCCGGAGCAGGCAGCACGCGCCGTCGACGAAGGCATCGAACTTAGCCTCCAGGGCCCGCAGCTCCTCCGCCCCGCCGGCCGGCGTGCCGGCCTGCTCGTCGGCTGGCCCGTCGGCTGGCTCGTCGGCTGGCCCGTCGGCTGGCCCGTCGGCTGGCGCGCCGGCCGGCCCGTCGGCTGCCAGGGGCTCCGCTTCCGGCCCCCCCCCTGAAGGAGCCGCGGGCCCCGGCCCACGTTGCTTCACCCAATCTTGGTCGTCCTTGAACAAGTACAGCGCGTTGCCTGCCTCCTCGGCCGCCTGCAGAAAATGCCGGCAGGCCTCCCCTTGCCACAGGGGCAGGGGTACCAGGTCCCACTGTGCCGCACACAGCCGCCAGTCCTGGAGGCTAGCGGGCACGGCTAGCCCCAGCGCATGGAGCCGGACCAGCCACGCCTTTTCGTAACCTTGCTCTGCGTAGGAGCGTAGTTGGGCACACAGGTGCCGCAGGGGCGTCTCCTCGGTGCCGATCCGCCACAGCAACCGGGTGGTCCCGACCCACAGGTCGTTCTGGCCGGCCCACAGGTGTACTTGGCAGCGCGCCGGGGGTTCGGTGAGCAGGACCTCCTCGACGCGGAGGACATGGGACGGCTCGTCCTGGCTCCCGCCGGTGCTGTCCTGGGTTGACATGCACGGTGGCCCAACACACAAGCGTGAATAGTGCGGGGTCGTGCTGCCCGCTCCAGGCCGAACTAGGCCCCCCCCTACCCCCGCGCCCGGCGCGCCAGCACGCCCCCTTAGGGGGGGGGGGGGAAACCCACCCCCGCCCCCTCCCGAGGGGGGGGGGGGCGCCCGCACCCCCCTCTTAGGGAGGAGGGTGGGAAAGAAGGGGGGGGTGGGGGCCTGGGGGTCCGGGGGGGGGGGGGGACGGAAAGCGGACGGGGTGCCTCCCTTCCTCTGGCCGACCGTGCGCCACCCGGGGGGGGGGGGGGGGGGGGGGGGGGGGGCGCCGTGTCCCCGCGCCTCCACCGGCGTGCCGCGGGCGGGGAGGGGCGGCCTCCGGGTGCCGGGGGGCGTGCTGGGGGCGTGCCGAGGGCGTGCAGCGGAAGGGAGAGGGGGCGCTGCCACCCGCGTGGCCCCGCGTGGCCCCCCGGGGCCGCCGCCAGCGCCACACTGTCGGCCGCGCGTTGAACCACTAGGCACGAAGGGAATGGCGTCCCCGCCCCCCCCCCCCCCCCCGCCAGCGGCACGCAGGGAAAGGCGCAGGGAGAAGTGGGGGTGAGAAAGGGGGGGGGGGGGGGGGGGGGGGCGTCACCTTTCTTCTTTCCCTGCCGCGCCACGCTGGCCCCCCCCCCTGGCACTCCTCCCTGCACTTGCTAAACCACCACACCTCGGCTCCAGATGAGGCACCTCAGCCCCGCCCGTCAGCCGTGGCGCCTGAGGCTCCTCCTGCTCGGGTGGCTCCGAGCCGCCGGCGCCGGGTGCACGTACCCGCTCCAGTGCCCGACGCCAGAGGAGGCGTGCCCCCCGGTCGTGTGCCCCGGCGGCGCCACGATCCTGGAAATCACGACGGCGGCCCCGCAGGACACGTTCGTGTGGCCCCTGTGGCCGCCTGCCGCGCCGGCGCGCCGCCGTCGGCAGGCCCAGGCCATCGTCCCGACGTCGTTCACGGTCGACTGGGGGGACGGCTCGCCCCCCACGCCGTGCCTAGACGCCGGCGCCGCGCCGTGCGCGCACACGTACGCCGCCCCCGGCCAGTACACAGTGACGGCCGAACCCGGCGGGAGCTACCCCGTGCGCGGCTGGGCCTTGACGCCGGCCTGGCACGCCACGGCGCCCGTGGGGCTGCAGCTGCGTGCCGTCCGGCGGTGGGGAGAGCTGCGCTTCCACGAGACGAGCGGCTACCACCTGTACGCGGCGCCGGGCTGGGGTACGTGCCCTCGTTGGCCTTGCTGCCTGATACGGGGCTCGTGCGCGTCTGGGACTACAGCTTCGCCCGCCTGACCACTACACTGCCTGACCTGAGCTACGGTCTCAACATGTCGGGCGCCGAGTCAGCGGTCTGCATGTTCGAGAACTCCCCTGGCCCGGCGAGTCTGTACGGCACGGCCGCATGGGACACGCACCTGCTGCGCAACGCCAGCCGCGCGTTCGCGGGCCTGCCGGCGCTGGCCGAGCTCGACCTGTCGCGCTGGGACACGGCGCGGCTCGAGGACGTGAGTGAACTGTTTGCGGGCAACGCGGCGCTCACGCGCACGAGGGTCGGCGACTGGACGTCGCTGCCGAGCCTGTCGCGCTTCGAGGGGATGTTCTGGGGCGTCTCGCCCGGCTTCAGTGAACTGGGTGTCTTCGCCAACTGGTCGATGCAGGCGCTCGCGCCGGGCTCGGCCGACTGCTCGCGGCTGGCGCCGTACACTGCGCTCGGCCCGCCACACTGGCCCACCGCGTGCTCGCGCTCGCACTTCCTGGCGCTCGTGCGCACGCGCGTCACCAGCGCGGTGGCGACGCTGACGCTCGCGCCCACTGCCGGCCCCGGCCAGAACGGCACGTACGGGGTGGACTGGGGGGACGGGTCTGCGCCCGGCCTGTGCGCGCACGCTAGTGGCGCGACGTGCACACACACGTACGCCAGCGCCGGCGACTACTGGCTGCGCCTGAGCGGCCGCGTGGACGGGCTGCGGTACGTAGAGGGCGCCCGGGTGGTGGACGTGGTGGCGTGGGGCGACGTGCAGCTGTACCACCCCGTCGGCAGCACGACCTCGCTCTTCGCGTGGGCGATGGGCGGGTATCAGTTGCGCTACCTGGCACCGACGGCCGGCTCGCGGGCCCTGCACGGCGTGGCGCCCGAGTACCTGCTCAGCGGAATGATGATGTTCGTGGGCGACGCGCGCGACTGGGACTGGTCGTGGCTGACGCCTGCTACCCACCCCAATGGCTTCAGCGGCCTGTTTAAGAACTGTCGCAACTTCAACCAGGACCTCGACGGCTGGAATACAAGCGGCGTGGCTAGCCTGGCGTCCACCTTTCTGGGTGCGAAGGCCTTCAATGGCAGCATCGGGAGCTGGAACACTGGCCGGGTCACCAGTCTGGAGTCGACCTTCACTGAGGCGTCTGCCTTTAATCGACCGATCGGCGGCTGGGATATACGCCAGGTCACCACCCTAGGACAGACTTTCTATAGGGCATACGCCTTTAACCAGCCGATCGGCGGCTGGGACGTACGCAGAGTCACCAGCCTGTCAGAGACCTTCTCGGAAGCGAACGCCTTCAACCAGAACCTCAACAGCTGGGACACAAGCAGTGTCACTGATTTATCGGCTGCTTTCTCCTGTGACCTGTACTCGCAGGGGTGTGTGTTTAACCAGCCGCTGGGCAGCTGGGATGTGTCGGCCGCCATGGCGGCCGGGAATATATGGGGCATGTTCGCTGGCAATTGCGTATTTAATCAGGACCTCACGGCCTGGAACGTGGTTTCGAGATTCAGCACAGATGTTTGCAAGCAAATGTTTCAGCCTGCGGGGATCTTCGCTTTTGAGATAGGTATCCAACCGAGCAACCTGCCCGCTCTCTGCAGCGGCTCTTACGTGCGCGGGTGTGGTAAGCGAAGCTAAGAAGTCAGGCACACTGTCAGGCACACCGGATACGCTCGCGCGAGGAGCCCCCGAGGGCAGGCGCCAGATCAGGCTGATGGTATCTAGGTAGAGGAGTGTCTTTTTAAGAGCTCGGGCTCGTCGTCTTTTGCCGGCGCTGCGCAAGTAGGAAAATAGAAGCATCTCTGTCACCCTGCATCCTAAAGAAGAGACCCGGGGGTCTAGGGAAGTAAAGTACTCTCCTTCACACCAAGACCACCATCTCCCCACCCCACTCAGCTGCGGCGACCTTGCTGCTTATTAAGTCAGTCTGGTTCAATTAAAAAAGAAGAGGGATTGTTTATGGAAAGAATCTTTTTTTAAGTTTCACCTCTCTCTACTCATGCTTGCCAGGCAAGCTGGCTGGCCCAGGCGCCAGGGGGGGCGGCTCTCCGGGCCCAGGCCCAAAACCAAACGGTTCTCTCCAGAACGCTAGCCTCCAGGGGAAGGCGAGGCCGAGCGACTAGTAGTCGGGGGCACACAGAGCGGCCAGAGCCCTCTCCCCCCCCCTCCTCCTCCCGGTGCCTGCTCCGGCGGCCGGCTACTTCCTCCTCTGGTGGCCTAGTGCCTGCCAACCGGCGGCCGGTGCAGGCCGTACCTGGCGCGGGTTACGTCTTCTGGGGCGGCGCTGCCTCTGCTTCGGGTAGCGGACCAGCCCCAGCTTGCCTCCGACGGCGGCGGGGAGCACACAACACAGCAGCAAACAGCCGGCGCAGGTCGTCCAGAAGGCGGCCTGCGTGCCCGGGCGCCAGGGCTCCGCCGGGGGCCGGGCCGCGGGCCGCCGGGTGGTGCCATTCCGCCTCGCCTCGTACTCGAGCTGGTAGTCGTGCAGCACGACCTCGGTCTCGCTCACCTGCTCCGCGGTCAGACCTCCGCCGAGCGTCAGGTCACTTCAGCTGCCGCCTGTCGTGAGCCCGCTAGACCAGCTCGTGCCACAGCTCGTGGGTGCCATTCAGCGTCCGGTGCTGCCACGCCGCGAACAGGTCCTGCGTCTCGTGCACGAGCGCGTCCACCCGCCGGGCGTTGTCGTCGTACATGGCCTGCAGGACGGCCAGTCGCGCGCGCAGGGCGGCGACGTCGGCCAGCGTCGTCGCGTTGGCTTCTTGGCCCGGGGGGGGCTGCGCCAACTGGTGAGCCAGGTTCAGCAGGCTCGCTACCACCGCGCGGTTGTTGGCCTCGGGCTCGCCGCCCCGGTTGTTGGCAGGCGCCCCCGGGTCGCCGCTCGGGGGCACGGGCCGAGCGAGCCACGAGTTGTTCTGCGGCGGCGCCGCGCTGCGGTTGGCCGGCAGCCTGCGCCCGTTGACGCGCGTCAGCCACGGCGCGTAGTCGTGGAGCGCGCGCTGCACCAGGCGCTGCCACTCGTCGTGCTGCGCCAGGGCGGCCGCCGTCAGGTTGCTGAGCTAGGCCAGCAGGACGCCGTGCTCGTCGTTGTACACGCTGTCGACGAGGGCGCTGGCCGCGCGCTGGGTGTCCGCCGTGGGCGCGGTGGACGACCAGCGGAAGCAAGTCCGTGCCCCCGCCAGCACTACCAGGACGCGCGGGTCGCACGGCGCGCCCGCCGGCGGCCGCCACACCTGCGTGGGCGCGGCGCCCGTGGGCAGCGCGTACGTGCCCGGCGCACAGCCCCCCGCCCACGGCTCCAGGCGCAACAGCCAGCCGGCCGCGGGCGGGGGCTGGGGCTGGTCGTACTCGAGCACCAGGTTGCGCGTGCCGGGCAGCAGCACGCGGAGGTCGGTCGGGCACGCGCCGTCGTCTCCGTCCGCCGGGCGGCTGGCGTTGGTCGCGTTGCCCGGCGCGGCCCCGCCCCCGAACCAGCCGGAGCCGGCCTCGGGCACGCAAGACCGCCGTCACCCTGCCCCCGCCGGCGGCCGAGCGCCAGCGCAGGCGCGTCACGTCGGCCAGGGCGCCGCCGCTGGCGTTGTGCGCCAGCAGCTCCCAGCCCGCCAGGACGCGGCACACGTGGCCGGCGGGCTGGGCCGGGGCGTTGGCGCAGAAGGCGCGCTCGCGGCCCAGCGACGGGGTGGCCACGCCGTACACGGCGCGCACCAGGTCCGCCGGGCTCACGAGCGCCCGGCGCGGGTCGAAGTCCCGGGCGCTCGGCCGCTCGTGCAGCAGGGACCCGTGCTCCTGGCGGTGGAACTCCTCGTACGTAAACATAGTGTACGTGCCGTCGTGCAGGTCGCGCGGCCGCTCGGCCCGCCCCAGCCCGCCGCCCAGCGCCGTGTCCGCCAGGTCGCCGGCGGCGTCGGCCGGCGCGCTGCCGTTGCCGTCCGCCCGGGGCGGACCCCCAGCCGCACAGTGTTCAGGCACGTGCCCCCCGCGCCGCGCGAGGCCCGCTGGAACGAGCTGGAGCCCAGGCACACGTCGGTCGGCGCTAGATCAAACACGTAGCGGCCGGAAGTGTCGGCCCCCGCGCCGGCGAAGCAGCCGCCGCTCAGCGCGCAGCCAAACTCGCCTGCCCAGTACCAGTCCCGGGCCAGCAGCTCGCTGCCGGCGGCGTCGACCTGCACCACGTCGAAGGCGGCCAGCGCGCGCAGCTCCCCCTCGAGCGCGTCCAGGTCGGACGCGTTGAGCCGCGCCAGCGACGGGTCGGCCCGGTCCAGCGCCAGCGCCAGCTCGACCCGCGGCGCCCGCGTGCCCCGCACCCGGTGCAGCCTGACCGCGCGGTTCGTGTGCGACAGCCAGCTGCTGGTGTAGCAGTTGGTCAGGTCCCGCACCGTGTCGTACTGCCGCAGCAGCTGCAGGTCCCCGGCGCCCAGGGCGGGCGGCTCCGGGGCCGGGTCGGCGGCGGCGGCCTCCAGCTGCGCGGCGGTGTGCGCCTGCGCGTTGGTGCCCTGCAGCCGCCACGCCTCGCTGCCTCCCAGCTCCGGCGGCGCGGGCGGTGCGCTCCACAGCGTCGTCGCCGGGTCGGCCGGCGTGGTCCACGGGCGGCTGCACCCGCTGCGTAAAGTCGGTCCACAGCCCGAGCGGGGGCAGCAGCCCCTCGACGGCGTACTGGAACTCGGCCAGCAGGGGCGAGTTGGCGGCCGCGCGCACGGCCAGCGCCCACTGCTGCGGCAGCAGGCCCGCCAGCGCCGAGGGCGACAGGTGCCAGTCCAGCTCGTCGGCTGGCAGCGACGGCGGCGGCGGGAGCCCGTCCCGGGTCAGCACGCCGGGCGGCCGCAGCTGGGCGGCGCCCTGCTCGACCAGCTGCAGCGTCAGCGTCCGGAACGCCCGCGCGCTCTGCGTACTGGTGTCGCACACGAGCTGCTCGCGGACCGCCTGCAGCTGCTGCCCGGCCGCCGCCACCTGCGCGGCGGACGCCAGCGCCGAGCCGCGCGACCAGAAGCAGTGGGCCAGCCGTTCGCCCGAGGGGGCCGTGCTCGCGAGCAGCGGCCGCACCCCCCCCACGGCCCCGTCCAGCCCCCACAACTCCTGCGGGCCCAGGCACACGGCCGCCAGCAGCCCGCGCACGTCGGTGGCGCTGCCGAGGTCCAGGCCCGGCGCCCCCGCCTCCGTGTTCTCCGGCGCTTCCTGGGCCGGCGCCTCGCCCGCGAACTGGCGCGCCCAAGTAAAGCGGGTCACGTTCACGACGGGCGCCAGCGGCCCGGCCCCGAACCACGCGCTGTCGGCCGCGGCGGCGCCGAACGCAGACGGCCGGGGCACGGGCTCGGCGGGCCCCGCGCACTCGCCGGCGCTCCCCAGCGCCTCGTGGGCGGCGCCGGCACGCAGCCACGTCACGTTGGCCAGCAGCGCCGCCTCCGCCTGCTCCGGCGCCAGCCAGGGCGCGCGGGCCGGGCAGCGCCGTCCCGTCGCCCGCAGGCGGCAGCCCGCGCAGCGCAGGCTGTCGGCCAGGGCGCCGAGGCGGCAGTGCGGGGGACCCCAGTGCTTGGTCATGGCGTCGCAGTCGAAGCCCGTGTCGCACAGCCCGTACAAGACCCAGCGCAGGTCGCACAGGGCCAGCAGGCGCAGCTGATACAGCCACAGGCTGCCGTCCGCGTGGCGCACCGCCTGCCACAGCCGGGACTCGTGCACGGGGGCGGTGGCGTCCGCCCCCGCCAGCGCCCGGGGCGCCACGCCGTACTCGCGCGCCTGGCCGGGCGCGGCCCCGTACGGGGTCGTGGGCAGGAACGGGTACAAACCGCGCGGCAGCGACAGCGCCAGCTCCTCGTGCACGTGGCCCACGTGCTCCCGGTAACGCTCGCGCCCGTACAACAGGCGCTGGGCCAGGCCCGCCACCTCGGCGGCCGTGGCGCTGGACTTGCCCATCACCGACGCAAACTGCGTCATCAGGCCCCGGGTCGCGCCCTGGGCCTGCGTCACGGCCCCGCACAGGGCCCGGATCTCGGCCACCAGGCGGTCGCTGCCGTCCTGCAGCCCGTCCACGTCCTGCAGGCTGCCGTCCAGGGCGCCGAACCGGGCCTCCAGCTGCTGCGTCAGGCTGTTGAAGTTCTGCCGGATGTCCTGGGCGTCCGTCTCTAGGTTGGACAGGCGCGTCCCCAGGTTGCCGAGCGCCGCGCTCCTGACTTGGCCCAGCCACCCCTCGACGCTGGTCGTCAGGTTCAGGCTGCCGCTCTGCGATCGCCGCCAGCCCGGTGCCGTTCTTGCGCGTGTCCAGCACCTCGGTCAAGAACTGCTCCAGCGCGTCCGCGTTCGCGGCCACGTCCAGGGCGGACCGGGCCACCGTCAGGCGCAGGCTCTCGGCCCCGTCCACCTCGACGAGGCTCGGCTTGCAGAAGTAGTCGTACTGGCGCGCGTTGGCGGTGCCCCCGGTCCCGACCTTGTACACCTGCTTCGTGACCAGGGCCCGGTTGAAGCTGGGCAGCGGCACTGTCGTGCTGGGCTGGCCTCGCACGGTACAGTTGGCCCCGGCCACAAACTCCAGCGTCGTCCCGCCCGTCGGGCTCTGCCGGTGGCAGCGGTTGAAGGCCGCGACCCACGCGTGCGGGTCGGTCGAGTTAGGCCAGAACTCCTTCCCTTGGCCGTCGCGGTACGCGCACACGGCCCGGGCCGCCGCGCAGTCCAGCTGCAGTTCGCCGCTGTCATCGATCAGCGCCTCGAGCGTCTGGAGCTGGCGGACCGCGTACTGCAGCGCGCTCGACAGCTCGAGCAGGGCGGGGTTCCCGCCCAGGTTCTTCATGAAGTCGGAGTCACACCTGTCATCGCTCACGGCGGGTTCCTGCCGGAGCGCCGCGCGCAGCGAGGCGAAGTCCAGCAGCGGCACGCAGTAGCTGAGGCAGCGGTTGCGCACGCAGCCCTGCAGCTGGCCGTGCGTGCGCAGGCGGCCCCACGTCGAGCCGTTGCGCGGGTCCAGGCGCTCCCAGGGGTTCAGGGGGCACACCTTGAGCCCCTCGTCGCTGGACTCGGCGCAGGGGCACTCCCGGCCGGCCAGCAACCCCACGGCCGACGGATCGCCGGCGGACCGGAACCAGAACTGCGCGCTCACCAGCCTCTGCTCGGCGCTGCAGAAGTAGCGCCGGAACGTGGCCAGCTCGCCCTCGCCCTTCGCCTCCGCCTCGACCCAGCCCCCACCGTCGTCGTCCAGCAGCAGCCACAGGCTGTCCAGCAGCGCCCGGCGCAGCGCGGCGGCCCGGTCGCCGGACCCGGCGCACCTGGCCGCCACGGCCCGGGCCGCGTCGCCGTCGGCGGCCAGGCCGCAGTACAGGTCCTTCTCGCTCAGTTCCGTGCAGTTGCTCCAGCGCCAGGACTCGGTCCAGCCCTGCGCGTCGATCTGTGCCGGCACGCACTCGTACGTGTGTTGTTCATCCCGGGTGTCGTTCGTGCCCGGCACGAACTTGCAGCGGTTATCGCTCGCAAAGGAGCGCGGGTACATGGACGCCGGGCCCGGGACGGCGCTGTCCGGCCCGCGGCAGGCGGCGCTCTCGGCGCTGGCGTTGTACGGGCCGCCGCCGAGCGGGCGGCAGGGCGGGTCCCACTGCCACTGCGTCGGGTAGCCGCGCTCCGCCCGCGTGGCCTGGTGCTTGGCGCTGGTCCGGTCGATCGTGCCCGAGTCGTCGCGCGTCGGGTAGCCGGGCAGCCGGGGGGCCAGCCCCGCGTCCTGCAGCCAGCGGTGCATGGCGGCGGCGCTGCCGACGGCCGCGAGCCGCCCGGCCGGCGGCCGGTCGCCCGGCGCGCTGCGGTCGCCGCCGAAAGTGACGCGGTCCAGCTCCAGCAGCCAGGCCGGCGGGGCGCGGTGGGCCAGCGTGTCGGCCCAGTGCTGGGCCTGCGCGCTGGCGCAGGCCTGGCGCCCGTCGAGCGGCGACCAGGCCACGAGCTGCCGCGTCAGGTCGTCGGCCATGTACTCGTCCCACAGGTCCGCGGTCTCGTCGGTGTCGGCGCCCAGGTCCAGCTTGCGCCGGTCCCGGCGCTTGCTCACGGCGAGCACGATTTGCATGATGCCGTACGCGAGCCCCGTGACCGGCGCGCCCAGCACCGCCACGCCCCCTGCCAGGCCCCCGTACCAGTACGGGCTGTTGTTGACGTTGCGGATGTGCTGGGTCAGGCGGCTGGAACTGGCGCCGGCCGCCTGCACGCGCGTGGCAAAGTACGTGGCCGTGCGCAGCCTGGCCTGCGCGTGGTGCAGGGCCAGGGCCTTGGCCTGGTACTGGGCGGGCGGCACGAAGCCCGACGTGTCCTGGATGCACAGCAGCGGCGCCAGGCAGGCGTACGAGTGGTTGAGCTCGTGCGACCACAGCTCGAACAACACCGCCTGCTTTTGCAGGCTGTCGCCGACGTCGGCCTGCGAGCCGCCGTACACGCTGGCGTACGCTAGCCGGGCCTCGGCCAGCTGCTGCATGGTGTAGTGCCTAGCGCCCGCGCGGCACGCAGCCGCCGCACACGGGCAGGCTGACGTGCATGAGCGCGCCCGCGGGGGCCGGCACGACCTCCTGCTGCAGGCGGCGGCGCGCGCCCGCGGTGCCGTTGTCCAGCAGGTCCGCGGGCCACACGCCGCGGTCCTGCGCAAACAGGGCCTGCGCCACGAAGCCCGCGCGGGCCCAGCGCGTGTTGCCGTACACGGGCTCGAACTCGGGCTCGAAGTCGTCGCGCAGCATCTCGTTTTCCAGCTCGCCCTCGCACGTGCCGTGCTCGTGCAGCCGCAGCTGCAGGGGCAGGTACTCTGTCACCTCGGCGTCCGTCTCGTACGTCACGCCCAGGCACGACGCCCACACCGGCACGCGGCGGCCGCTGCTGAGGTTCAGCAACAAGCGCACGCGGTCGGCGCCGCCAAAGGGCTGCTGGCACGCGTCAAAGTCCAGGGTCAGCTGGTGCTCCTGCACCGCGCCGGCCAGCGACGCCGCGCCGTCGCGCTGCACGCGGTCCACGACGGTGCTGCGGAGCCTGGCCCCGAGCGCCGCGCCGGCCCACAACGCCCACCGCGCCCACCGCGCCTGCCACCACGGCCGCCACGACGAGCGACCGGCTAGGCTCCACGAGGGACCAGACATTGCTTTTGCCACCCACCCGCGGGCGGGGAGGAGCCCAGGGGCGGCCTCGGGCGGCCGGGGTGGGTAAAAGAGGAGGAAAGGAAAAGGGGGGAGACCGGCCTCCCCCCCCCCCCCCCCGCCCCGTCCACTCACCTCCTGGCTCTTCTCTCTCCCGTGCCCTTCCCGGGCGGGCGTAGAAGGGGGGAGGGCCAGGGGCTGTGCCAGTAGCGTGCTCGTCTTGATCTAAAAGGACCGGCCAGCGCCCCGACGAGCCCGTCCGCCATTATCATGCAGTCCGCCGCGACCAACGCACGAGAGTTGTCCCCCGGCTGGGCGCTAGTGGTCGTGGACATGCAGAACGACTTTATCCGCGAGGAGGGCAAGCTCACGCTGGCCAGAAGGGAAGTGGATAAGGAGGGAAAGCTCACGCCGGCCGCAAAGAAGAACCTGGAGGCCATGCACGACTGCATCCACGAGGTCCGCAAGCTGGTCAAGCTGCAGGGCTGGGACCTGGTGGTCTTTACACGGGACAAGCACCCGGGGGCAGAGGCGTGTAGGGGTAGCGGCCACGACCATGTATGTCAGCCGGCACACATCTCCTTCCAGGATTCATACTACAACAATCAAGGGAAGAAGGAAAAGGCGAAGAGGGTCCAGAGTCGAGACGGCATTAAGGAGTACAAGTATATACCAGCCGACGACGTCTTTCCACTCCCTCAGTGTCAGTACACCCTGTGTAACAGTCAACGTACGTTCAGAATTATTATGCAAGCTCTGTACCCTGCTCATTGTGTCATGAGCACGTGGGGCTCCGACCTAATAGACGAACTGCACGACCTGGCACCGCACTTTTTGCAGACGGCTGTCTATAAGGAGCCAGAGCCAGCCTCGTCCTATCTGGATGACACGCGCTGGGAGCGAGTTACCCAATCTCTGCCCACGGGCGCTCCGAGAAACCGTGCAATCTTCTTTGACAAGGGCATGGATCGCTTCGTGGATGCCAATTCGGCTGTCTTCAAAAACGATGGCGAGACCCAAGTTACCAACGTCAATCCTAGGAACGGCCAAGTCGTGACCCTGACCCAGATCTTGCGCGTGAACGGTATCCAGAACGTAGTGGTCGCCGGCGTCGCCGCCGACATTTGTGTGAAGCAGACGTGCGCGGGCCTAATGGAGAAGGGTTTCGCTGTCTGCGTCGTAGGGACTGCAACCAAGCAGTTCGACACTACCTTCAACGTGAGCTCTCTTGTGCGTCTGGGGCTCGCGTCAAGGTTCTACCAGGACGTAGCGTCGCTGCAGGCCAGCTCCCTCACAACTGCACCCGCCAGCTCCCAGGCCGACTCAGTCTCCGCGGCCGCGCGACAACTGTACGCCAACATAGCCTTCAGGCTCAGTGGCCGCGACGACGTCATCGACCTGCTGATACAGAGGGCTTGGCTGGCGCACCGAGAGCGAGATGGAAGCCTCCAGGCCCGCGAACAAGCTCACTGGCTCTCCAAGTGGTTCTTTGGCGGGTATCTACCTGGGCTGACCGGTACCCCGGGCAGGCCGGGCCCAAGATACGCCTGCCATTCAGCTGAGTGCAGAGAACCACTTACTGAGGAAGACCTCGAGAAGATGAGGGAAAGACGGGCCAAAGTCGCCAGGGTGGTAGAAGTACCACTACCGACTGGGAAGCCTGACCCGCATCCCTCCACCAGCGCGTCCCTGGAATATAAAACTGCACTGGACGCAAAACTACAACAATGTGTGGTAGCGCTATCGGACTTGTACATGCCGTTCACTGCTTCGATGGTCCCTAACCTCATACTATATTTCCCCGCCAGTGAAACCAAGGAGAGTTGCCCTTACGGGCCGCAGCGAATCAACGTCTTTGACACACAGCAGCCAAACACCAGCCGTGTGGAATGCCTCCGTGAGGCCCAGGTGCTACTGCGGGCAAAAGCCCACTTTATGGCCAGGAACGCTCTAGCCGTGGTAGACCTGGTACTGAAGAATATGTACCAGTACCTCTTCGATTTTCCTTGTGTGTACGACAGCAGCACGCACAAGCCAGTACCGGTTGCAGAGCACGCAAGAGACAGATTTCTGCTCGAGCTGCGCAGTGGTTCCGTGTGCAGCAACTTTAAGCTCGCGGTTACGCTGCGCAAGGTAAACGAACCCGAAGCTGCCTACCTGCTATCACCAGCGGAGTGCCAAGACTTCTACGCTGTGTACGATGGCCTCTTGGCGGTATATAACAGCGCCCTGAAGGTGTGGAACACCGCCGAGACGCCAGGGACACAACTTAAGGTCCTGCGAGATCTCGGGTGGGATTGGCAGCTCTTTTTCCAGACCTACGTCAACTCGAGGCAGCATAAGGATGACGAACAGAAGGGCCCGCAGTTCTCGGTCTGCTCGCCTCATGCGCAATGTTTCCTTTACCCGACCGCGCCCAGGGCTTTTGGTGGCAAAAGAGAGTTTGAGCAGGCTTACGAGAGAGTGGTAGCGCGGATGCACGCCTTCTTTGAGAAGATGTATGGCTCCAGGGACGCTTCCCAGCCTAAGGCCTTTGTGGACGCGCTGGCGTGTCTGCACATGTGTGATCAAAAGCTGCAGCAGCTACAGAATCTGCAGAGCGAAGATGACAATTACTATTTGATCTAGCAGCGCGGGCGCCAGGCCGTAGTAGGAGTGGGCGTGTGTGCCCAGGGCGCACGCCTGCGCGGGGGGGGGGGGGGGGTCCAGACAAAAGTGCCCGGGGCAGAGCCGGTGTACCTGGGGCCAACTTCCCAACATCCAAGCGCCCCCTGGTGTGGTCCGGCGGAGGTCACGCGCTGCTACAGACAAGTACAACAAGAGCAGGCTGGCCACTCACCTCCTCTCCCTTACCGCGCGCGGTACTACTTAGAAAACAGGAAGGACTGCCGGCAGAAAACAAGTAACCCTGCACTTCCTTATTAAAGACAACAATCCTAGACTTTCTTCGGTAGGCCGACACGTGCACCGGACTCCCGCCAAGGGGGATTTGAACCTGGGCTGCAGCGCGGACGCGTAGCTCTTCGCACCCTAGCCAAGACTACCACCGCACTCTCTTCTTCTCCGGTGCCGGCTGTTCAGCGAAGAAAAAGGCCGGATGGCTAATTCAAGGCCTGCTGCGGGAGGCTGAGGTTACCACTGAATTTTTTTAATTAGTCTCAGACTTTTTGCCCTAGTTTCCTGGGCGTGCCCTCTAGCAGCCCCACTTCCTCTAGAACAGAAGTTCCTGCAACGCTCGCTGCGCAGCGGCGGACAGCGAGCCCCTGGCCACCGCTCGTTGCTGGCGCGCGGCCTCTTCCTCTGCGTCCTGTTGGCGTTGCTGCTCCAGGCGCCGGCGCTCTGCTTCCTGCTGGCGTTGCTGTGCCAGGCGCTGGCGCTCTGCCTCCAGCCGTGCCGCCTCCAGCCGTGCCGCTCGCAGTCTCTCAGCTTCCAGCAGTGTCGCTCGCAGCCGCTCGGCCTCCTCCAGCCGCTCCGCCGCCTCCCGGGCTGTTTCGTGCGGGGGGTCTGCGGCGGGGACAGCGGCCTCTAAGCGCCTCTTCTTGTGCACGGGGGAAGCCTTCTCCAGGGGAGGGGGTGACGTAGGGGGCACGGCCGCCGGAGGTGTTGCCGGAGGTGTTGCCGGAGGCGCGGCCGCAGCTTTGTCCAGCCTCTCTTCTGGCGTGTACCTGGCGGCCAGCTCGGCCTCGACGCGTTCCCGGTCCAGTGTCGTCACGGCCACCCGGCGGGCCTTGGCACAGTGGTCCCTGCGCATGGCCGTGTCCTGGCTGTCGAGCCTGGCGTACACGAGGTAATACACAGGCACTTGGCTGGGCTCGGCGCCCGTGCCCCTGCCGCCTAGGCGCTGCACTCGGCCGACCACTTGGGAGTCCTGTGCGTACGTGTAGCCTGGCTCCAGCATTAGCAGGCCGTCAGCATACGTCAGGTTGAGCCCTACCCCGCCCGCCTTCTTGGATAAGAGCAGTAGCACGAGCCCGGGAGGAGGGGCCGGCGCCCAGAACAGGGCCTCGGCGCTAGCTCTGGCCTGCTTCGGAGTGTCGCCGCTGAAGTGCAGGACTCGCCAGGGGGGCTGTGGCACCGGCTCCATCTGCTGGCGCAGTCGCAGGTACGCCTCCAGTTCGGCCAGCACCCGCACCCACTCGCTCGTCGCGACCCAGCGGCCGGTCTGGTGCGTCTGGCCCCAGCGCCGCAGTGTCTGGTACACAAACTCGAACTTGGCCAAGAGCACCGGGGGAGGCAGCTCCGTCGGGGCGGGGTCCTCCGGCCAGGCCCGCTGAGCGCCGAGTTGCCGCAGGGGATTCTTTTGCTCTGCCGGGCTTAAGGCTGGCGGCCAGCTCTCGGCGTCGTCTTCGCCGCAGGCCCGCCGAACGAGCTTGCGGCTGAGGACCTCGAGTGGTAGCCCGGGGCTCAGCCTCTTGCGCTTGCGCTGCAGCGAGTCCACGAGCCGGACGCAGGGCCCAGGCTCTTCACTGCCCCAGGGCACCAGGGGATGGCTGCACAGGCCCCGCAGCTGCGCCCGGAGCTGCCGGATGAGGCGCAGCAGCTGCGAGAGCCGCTGGCGCTGTGCGGGGCCGCGCTGGCGGCCCCTGAGCAGGGAGGCGTACTCGCGGCTCTGGAGGTTGAGACTGGCGGTGACGCGGTCGTACTTGGCGTGTGCGTGCCTGGGCCAGCCGTGCGCGGAGAGGTACTGGACCTGGTGGGTCAGCCGTGGCATCGACTGGCGGATGTGCGCCGTGTCCTCCGCCTGCACCTCGATACAGCGTGGCTGGATCAGGTCTTGCATGGCTGAGCGCAGGTCGGCTTCCTGGACGTCATCCTTGCCCCCGTGCACCTGGCCTGTCAAGAGGAACCAGGCCGACACCATTTCACGCACCCGGGCCTCGAACGGGGTGCCTGACAACAGCAGCGTGAAGCGGCGGCCGCCTAGCAAGGGGTTGGCGGCGCCAAAGACTTCGGCGTACCGGGGTAGCTCGCCAACCTCGTTCGGCACCGCGTTCTTGAAGTGGTGGCTCTCGTCCACGACCAGGACCTGGAACAGGTCCCGGGCGCCTTGCCAGTCCGGGGACCCGAGCCGCTTCTTGAAGGTGTCGCACGTGCTGAGCACGAAGTAGCGTGGCGCTGCCCCCTGTTCTCCGGGGCGCAGGGCTCGGACCAGGTCGGCCACCCGGGCCGAGCCGTGGAAGAGCAACACCCCGGGCCGGCCGGGGTAGTCGCCCAGCCGCCGCAGCTCGGCGTGCCACGTAGGCAGCACGGCGGTCGGCACCAGGAGCAGGGCGGCGCGGAACTGCGGGTGGCACAGGAACAGCTCCCGGAGGGCGGCACAGCTGGTCAGGGTCTTGCCGTAGCCCATGCCGTAGGTCACAATCGCGCCGCCCACCGTGTGCGGATCGCAGAGACGCAGGATCCGGGCCACGCCCGCAGCTTGGTGTGGGTACAGCACGCGAGGGACAGTAGTAGCGCTCATCGTCTCGGTAGCTTCGAAAGTAGCTGGAGGACAGAATTCTGGGGCAGAGACGAGCGGCGCTCGGGGCGCCCCCCCCCCCCCCCCGCGCACGGTGGTCGCGCGCTGGCCAGCGCGTGCTGGCACACGAGCCGGTCGCGCGCGCTGGTCGTGGGGAGTGCGCGCGTGTTGGGTCGGCAGCGACGCGCGCTGGGCGCTGGTTGGCAGCGGCACGTGCCGGCACTCCCCTGGCCGGCGGGCGCCCGTGGGCGGCGGCACGCCTGCCCGCACGCCGCCCGGCCGCGGGCGCCTGTGGGCGGCGGCACGCCTGCCCGCACGCCGCCCGGCCGCGGGCGCTGGTTGGCAGCGGCACGTGCCGGCACTCCCCTGGCCGGCGGGCGACCGTGGGCGGCGGCACGCACTGGCACGCTCCCTCCCTCCCGGGGGGGGAGCACCCCCTCCCACGGGCACGTGCGCCCGTGGGCGGCGGCACGCACCGGCTGGCGCCGACCCCCTCTCCCTGTCCTCCCCTCCCCAGGGCGCGCGCGAGCGGCGCGCACGGCGGGCCCGCGGCAGCACGCGGCGGTGCGCGCTCTCTCCTGACTGCGGGCACGCGCGGGGGGGGGGCGGCGCCCGCGGCCGGGCTGGACCACCGTGTGCGAAGAAAAGCCGGCGGGGCACGCCGAGGGCCAGCTGCGGGACTTGGTCCGGCGTGCACCGGGAGTACGCCTGCCCGTCCTGGATGGCGTGTGGCGCAAGGGTGACTGGGACCGGCTCAGTGACCTCGTGGCCGCGCTGCACACGGCGACCGACTACTACCAGCACTTGCACGCCCAGCAGGAGGCGGCCCTGATGCACTGCCACGGCCTGCAGGAGGACGCGGAGCTCGCGGCGGGCAGCGACGAAATCACTAATTGCTTGTTGCAGCGCCTCCATCCCTACACGCAGGTGGTGCAGGCGGTGCGCGCGGTGCTGGAATCGGAGCTCGGCGGGGCGGGGGCGGCGGCGGCGGCGGCGGCGGAGCCGGATCTGCCGGCCCGGAAGAAGGGCCGGGGCGGGGCAGCGACACGCACGCAGTGCTTCCTGGTGCCCCAGGCGCTGGAGGAGCTGGTGGTCCGCGGGCGCCCCGCCATACTAGCCCTAGCCGCGCGCCAGCTCGTGCAGCTGGACTCGGCCGAGCAACTCAAGGAACTAGTGCAGGAGCTGCGCACCGAGACGCGTTGGAAGCCCAGGCCCCTGGGTACGTCGTTGCCGGCGGCGCAGGCCAAGGCGCTGGTGCGCAGCCGGCAGTTCTACGGGTGCCTGTACGTGGCGGCGATGGCTACGCAGGCGACGGCGGTGGTGTGCAGCGTCGAGGCCATCAGCAACTTCCGCCAGCGCAAGGGGCTCCTGCCGGTGGTGGACACCCTCAAGCAGCTGCAGCACCGCGTGCTCGGCTTCGGCGCGGACCTGGTGGCCCGGCAGCGCCTGCTGTGCGTGTTGTACAGCTTTGCTAGGCTGTGGGCGGCCACCGGCCAGAGCCTGAGCGTGCCCGTGACCGAGCTGTACACGCTGGCGTTGGAGGCCCTGCCCCTGGCGCTGACCCCGGTGCTCCAGGCCAAGCGCACGGCCGGGCGTGGCGCCTCGTTGCTGCAAGTAGATCCCGTGAGCCGGGCCCGCCGCCTAGCCAGCTTACCGCTGCTGGGCTCCGGCCTCGGCGGCCCGGAGCGCCGGTGCTTTAGCTTGTCGCGCACTGGCCGGGCCGAGCCACAGACCCAGACGACGGAACTGCGCTTGCTGGAGGACACGGCCCGGGGGCGCCTGTACCTGCCCGTGTGCCTGGCGCCGACCGAACGCCCCACCGGACTGCAGAGCTCCGAGCTGGTGACCGAGGCGGGCCGAGCGCTGCAGGCCCTGGCCCGGGCTGTCTGCGTGGACCCCGCTACGTCGGCCCTTCTGGCCTGGCGGCCCGAGAGCGTGCAGAGGGCGGCCGAGGCAGCCCCCGGCCCGGCCCAGGCCCGGCTGGCCCTGCTGCCCAACGCCTTTGGGACTGGTGCGCCGGAGTGCTCGATCACGGCCTACCGGGGCGGGCTGAGCTACACCCTGGCGGGCCAGCCCCTGGACACCAAGGGGGCGCTGCCCGGCACCTGGCGCAGGAGCTCGTACCGGCCCAGCGGCCTGGCCTGCTTCGCGGCGCACTCTCGCCAGGTCCTGCGCACCTCGGCCGAACAGCACGAAGTGGAGTCTCTGGCGTGGGCACCCGACATGTGCCAGTGCTTCGCCTCGGAGCGGCGCTGCACCGAGTGGCTGCAGCGTTGGTGGGACCGGCCCGGCAGCGAGCGCTTCGAGCTGGTCGTGGACGGGCGGGCCTCGTGGACGGGACTGCAGTGCGTCGACGCGCAGCAACACACCGACCAAGGCCGGGCACAACTGTTCGCGCTGTCGGTCCACCTGGGCCCGGCACCCGCGCCGCCGGCGAACGCGGAGGCAGACGACGGGGAGGAAGTGGAGGAAGTCGAAGAGATCGAGCCGGAGCCGCTGGATGAGGAGGAGTAGGCCTGACGACGACGACGTGACTCTGTTTCTTTCTCTTTTTCTTTCTTTCTTTCTCTCTCTCTCTCTCTCTCTCTCTCTCTCTCTCTCTCTCTCTCTCTCTCGTAGCACAAGACAAACAGCAGCTAGATTGAACAAACACGTAGGCTCTTGTTTCTAGCCAGGAATTTATTAAAAAGCTATTTACGGATTTTCTGTCTCTCTCGTTCTAGTGTCTGCCGGCTGAGTGCCAAGCGCGAGTGCCATTCCGGGGCTGTGCTACCTTAGCTTGAGTTTGGTGTCTGATCTTGTCCGTGCTTGGCAATCGCGCCGTTCGCGAGCTGCCAGACCGCTTGGGCGTCATGGTCAATGGGCCACAGAGTCTCGAGGCAGCAAAGCAGAGCCAGCTCCACTTCCGCTGGTACTTTAGCTGGAGGCGTGTACCACCAGTTCCAAACACACAGGTCTGTGTCTGGGTCGTCCGCAACGCTAGGCAGCTGTGGCAGGTCAGGCGCCTGCCGGAACCTCCGCTGGAACCTCTTTTCTAGCAACTGGAGCACCCCCCAGCGCCACCTGATAGCCTGCTCTGGTCCCGTTGGCGCAAAGGCCGCTGCCAACAGCCAGGCTCCCTCCCGCCAGAAGGCTAGCAGCTGGCTGCGCCCGCCGCTGTACTCCGCCTGGACCAAGTTCTCGACTGTGTCTGGATTAAGCCAGGCCGAGGCCCGTTGAAGCTCATGGTTAGCCTCGGGGCAGTCGCACTGGGTCAATCGTTGCCGTAGCTCAGCGCAGGCTAGGCGAAGCAAGTCTGTGTTTTCCAGGGCTTCTGTCACCACTCGCCTAAACTGCAGTCCGCGTGGATATGGCTCCCCCTCTTTTTCCAGCGCCATCCGCTGCTGGCCGGTCAGGACGCCCTGCGCACAGAGCAGGCGCAGCTTAGCGCGCAAGTAAAGCGACCCGGACGGTTGGAGCACAGTGTAACGCCTAGGCAGACCAAGCAGAGCTGTCAGCGCGGCAGAAAGCGTGAGCCCGTCCACGGCCCGGTTCTGCAACGTGGGCAGAGTTATTCCGTACAGGCGCTGCAGCTCGAACAAGAACAGGCTGGGCCAGCACGGAGCGCCCGCAAAGAGCCAACGCTCGACTTGCAACGACAACAACAGAGAGTTCACGTCCCGCAGCGTCTCCAGCACCTTCTGACCGGCATCGCCTGCTGGCAGCTCTGTAGGCGGGGCGGCCGGCTCAGACACTCCCTCTTGGTCGACTGCTAGGCCGTGGTCCCTGACTCGAACAGTGAGCCCTTCTTCACTGTCATACTTCAGCTCGCGCCGAAACCAGGCGGGCAAGTCCGTGGCTAACCAATCCAGTTCTAGGGCGGCCGCGATGACGTCGCCCCAACCCTTCTCGACTGTCATGACACGAAAACCCCGCACCTGCAAGGACATATTAGCTGTTACGATTTCAAGCAGCAGGCGATCGGTCCAGGGGCCAACCACTGAGCGTAGCGCAGACACGTTGCCCGACAGCCGGAGCTCACACTCTAAGTTCTCCTCACTAAGTGTTCCTGGCTCTGGCGCCTTTACTAGCAGCTCCTGT
Organism: Paulinella micropora; assembly: GCA_019918135.1. Lineage (NCBI taxonomy): Eukaryota > Cercozoa > Imbricatea > Euglyphida > Paulinellidae > Paulinella > Paulinella micropora. The sequence goes on along the minus strand of WBZZ01001035.1, from coordinate 83,608 downwards.
ACCTTGGGACAGTCAAACACCGTAACGAGCTTGGCTGGAGGTAAGACCAGGTTCTGTAGTGCCTGGCAATCATGCACCAGCACACTCCTGTACCGAACCCTTGCCCTAACGAGGTGGACCCTCTCCAGCGCAGGGCTATGCTGGAGTCTGATATCAGGATCCGCTTTCTCCTCCCGCCATTGTCCACCCTCGTGGCTACTCCTGACCTCGTGGATACCGTCACAGCTAGACAGCCTAAGAAATTGCGGTGTTCTAGGAAAGGAGAGAGTGAACCTTCTTTCCCCTGCGACAGAGTCCGAAACCATGCGCACTTGGTTGAAGAGGAGCTTCGTCACAGACGCTAGAGTGAGTTCTGAGAGCCCGTGGTACCGGAGCTGGACATTCTGCAGTCTCACGTTGGTAGCGTTGATGGTCCAGGCCAGGAGTTGTGCCGGGACTCGGAGCTGGCCCTCGCGGTAACAGTCCATGTCGACGGTTGTTATGCAGGGCCACAGCGACTGGGGCCCTGCAGACTCGGAGGGAGCCAGGTCCTGCAGAAATTCTTCTATTCTCTCACACTCTTCCCTGGTATCTGCACGGATGCGTAGCTCTAGCTGCATGTTCCGTAGCTTAGAGTCCTCTTGCCTAGCCCAGGCTGCAGCCACATGGGCTCCTACGCTGCCCTGAGAACCGCGGAGGTCGGCTTTCTGCACAGTCTGCAGTGCCTGCTGCCATACAACACGGAAATCGTCCATGGACAGGGCAGACAAGAAGGGGTGGGGGAGAAGGCGTCTCTCTAGTCTCCGCGTGCTGAGGCCCCGCCTGCCTGTCGTGCTAGCCCTTTTTTCTCCCGTCCTTTGAGACCCGGAGGCAGCGCCTGCAGCAGGGGAGGGGAGAAGAAGGGCGAGGAGGCGGAGCGGACCTGTCCCTTCCCCCTTCTCTCTCCCCCCCCCCCCCCCGAGTCCCACCCAGGCCTCTCCCCCCTGGCATCCCCCTTTCCCGCAGACGACCGGCTTCTCCCCTCCTCCCCCTCCCTCGCCCGCTCCCAGCCACGCACAGGAGCTGTACGGCCGTCGTGTGAATAGGAAAGGACACGTACCACCTTCCTTACCACCCGTCGCTTCGCGGAGGCCCTTTGCAGAGCAACCAATACCGCGACGAGCTAGCATGTGGAGCACTGTCCTGTGTGTGTTAATCCTGTTGGAGCCTGTCCCTGCGTCAGCCCTTCCACTGTGCCTGTGGCTAAGCACGAGCGGCTTCGAGGGGGGCCAGCGGCTGCCAGCCCCAGAGCCCGGCCTCACCAGCACCATGCCACCGGCCGGGGCGGGCAATGGGACCACGAGCACCACCCCGGCCGGCGGCGGCGGTGGGGCGACGACGACCACGAGCACCGCGCCGGCGCGGCGGCGGTGGGGCGACGACGACCACGAGCACCGCCCCGGCCGGCGGCGGCGGTGGGGCGACGACGACCACGAGCACCGCGCCGGCGGGCGGCGGGGGTGGGGCGACGACGACCACGAGCACCGCGCCGGCGGCGGCGGTGGTGGGGCGACGACGACCACGAGCACCGCGCCGGCGGCGGCGGCGGTGGGGCGACGACCACGAGCACTGCGGCCGCCACCACGAGCACCGCGCCGGCGGGCGGCGGGTGGGGCGACGACGACCACGAGCACTGCGGCCGCCACCACGAGCACCGCCCCGGCCGGCGGAACGAGCAACGGGACCGCGGCCCTGGTCGGCAACATCGAGTGGTTTATCAATGACACCTCGGTGCCACTCGTGCTGCCGTTCGAGCCCCCGGCCCCGGGGACGGTCCGCCGGCGCTTGGCCCAGGCGCCAACCAACTATACCGACGAGGGCTCGGAGGTCGACTGGGGGGACAACCAAACCTCGTGCTGCTATATACCCTTTGTGCCCTGCGCTCACAACTACTCGCAGCGTGGCGTGTACGACATTCGGATCACCTCGGAGGCCGCGCCGGGCTGGTCCCTGGCCCACACCGACCCCATACTCGCGGCCGGCCTGCTGCGCATCCACCAGTGGGGCCCCGTCAGCCTGCACCCTACCCTAGGGGAGCACTTCCGGGGGGCCTCCTCTCTGCTGAGCCTGCCGCCGACCCCGCCACCCCCCAGCCCGCACGGCCCCCTCCGGTCGTTGGCCAGGTCCTTCGAGGGCGCGACACTCTTCAACAGCTCCCTCAGCGCTTGGGACGTCAGCTCGGTCACTTCCTTCGTCGGTACCTTCCGTGGCGCCAGCAGGTTCGACTCGGACCTGGCGTCCTGGCGCCTGGGCCCCGCTGACCTGGACCTGAGCTCCATGTTCGAGGGCGCGCGGTCCTTCAACCGCAGCCTGGCCGCCTGGAACGTGAGCGGTGTCGTCACTATGCAAAGACTGTTTTTCGGCGCTTCGTCGCTGCGCCAGGACCTGTCGCGATGGGACCTGGCCAACCTGGCGGCGGGGTCGGGCTGCCGGGACATCGCCGACCGCACGCGCGTGAGCCTGCGGTTGGGAGAGGCCTGTAACATCTAGCTAGCAGCTACGGTCCGCCAGGACAGGCTGGGCGGGTAGGAGCTAGGGGCTACGACCGGGCGCCCGCCTGCTTCTTTTGCGGCTAGGCCCCTGACACACCGCGCCCAGAGGACACAGGCTCCGGAGAAGACAGACCCCCCCCCCTTGCCTAGCCTACGGGGCCACTGGTCCTTCCTAGCCTTATCCTAATATTAAATGAGAGCTGCTGCAGAAGACTTTTAATTTTCTCGGGCCCACGCTGCGCGCACCCCCCGCTTAGCCCCCCCCCGGGGGAGAGTGCCGATCACCGGGGTGCGCCCAGATAAGTCGTGACAAAAGGAATGGCCCCCCCGCTCGGCGCGACTGCCTCCAGGAACGCCTGCGTCGCGGCCGCGTACGCGGCCGGGCGGCCGGCCGGGCGGGCAGAGCACGCCTGGCGGCACGGGCGCGCCGGCGATGCACCGGACCAGCTCCACGGCCCGTTTAGCAGCAAGCCCCCCCCATCCTTGGCGTTTAGCAGAACAGCCCTCCCCCTGGTTTTAGCACCGCGTTTAGCAGAACAGCTCCCCTACCCTAGGTTTTTAGCACCGTTTAGCAGAACAGCCCCCCCACCCTAGGTTTTTAGCACCTTGTTTAGCAGAACAGCCCCTACCCTAGGTTTTAGCACTGCGTTTAGCAGAACAGCCCCCCCTACCCTAGGTTTTAGCACTGCGTTTAGCAAAGCCCCCCCCTACCCTGGTTTTAGCACTTGTTTAGCAGAACAGCCCCCCCCTAGGTTTTAGCACTGCGTTTAGCAGAACAGCCCCCCCTACCCTAGGTTTTTAGCACTGCGTTTAGCAGAACAGCCCCCCCCTACCCTAGGTTTTTAGCACTTTGTTTAGCAGAACAGCCCCCCCTACCCTAGGTTTTAGCACTGCGTTTAGCAAACCCCCCCCCCCCCTGGGTTTTAGCACCGCTTTTAGCAGAAAAGCCCCCCCCCCCCCCTCCTGCCCTGGGTTCTAGCACCGCCTGTAGCAAACCTCCCCCTGGGTTTTAGCACCGCGTTTAGCAGAAAAGCCCCCCCTTCCTACCCCGGGTTTCCAGCACCGCACTTTGCAAAACCCCTCCCCCAGGTTTTGGCACCGCGTTTTAAATTAGCAGGAAGCACCCTCCCTCTCGTGAGCTTTAGCACCACCTTTAGCAGGAAAACCCCCCCCCCTACCCCCAGGCTTTTAGCACTGCGTATAGCAAACCCCCCCCCCCCTGGGTTTTAGCACCACCTCGAGCAGGAAAGCCCCCCCCCTCTCTCTCCTCTGGGCGTTGAGCACCTGTAAGCTAGAAACCCTAACCCCTTCCTCTGCTTGTCGTCCACCCCCCCCACCCGCCACGCCTGCCCGAGTGTGGGGGAGCAGGGGGGGGGGGGAAGCGGGCGGCGTCCTCCCCCCTTGGCCCCCGGCAACCGGCGCGCGGGGGGAGGGGGGGGCGGGCGTTCCGAGGGGACACCTCCGGTGGCCGTGGGCCCGCGCGCCCGCCTCCGCCCACACCACGGGGGAAGAGGGGGTGCGTGGGGAGAGGGGGGGGGGGGGGGGGTAAGCGCTCCCCCCCCCCCCCCCGCCCGGTGCGGGGTGTGCCTGCGCGCACACGGGGCGTGGGGAAGAGGAGTACCCCCCTGCCGACCGTCGCTAGGCCTGCCCTGGTTAAGACACAAAGCGTAGTCGGGACACGGTGCCAGATGGTTCAAGGGCCAGGCCACGCCCCAGCCAACTCCTCCGGCCAGAAAAGGCCTCTTCGGCTGCCGGCAGGTCTTCTTGGGAGGCCTACCAGGGAACGCGACCTACGAACAGATCTGGCAGGCCCTCGTAGACGCGGGCGTAGAGGTCCAGCGACTGCGACTCGTCTATCACCAGGGGCGGTCCAGGGGCTTTGCCTTTGCTACCTTTGCGAGCGCCGTGGCCGCGCGGCAAGTGATAGCCAACGGGCTCATGGTCCTCGGCCGCAAAGTGGACTGTCGAGCGGGCGAGCGGCAAGGACTGCACCGCACCGGCGTATATACGCGCAAGCTGTTCGTAGGCAACCTTGCTCCTTCCACCTCCCTCCAGGACCTGAGGGACTACTTTGCCGCCCAGGGCCGGGTGATCAATGTGCAGCTCAAGTTCTGCGCCGGCCTGCGCCCGGTCCACCGTGGTTTCTGCTTTGTCACGTTTGGCGAAGTGGAAGAGGCACAGCGAGTTCTGTCGCGCGTGCATGTGCTGGGCGGCAGAGTCCTGCGCGTGGCCAAGGCGGAGGGCCGAGCGCCAGCCAGCGAGCTTCCACCAGCTACTAGCCTACCCCGCGCTGGCGCCTGGCGCGGGGGACCTACCGCTAGCCTACCCCACGCTGGCGCCTGGCGCTGGGGGCCTGCCTGGGTGACAAATTACGGTGTTTTACCGAAGCAGCCGGTCTATGCACTGACCTGCTACGCGGGACCGGCGAACGGCCACCCGGCTCCCCCAAAGTTGCTAGTACGAAAGGCTGTTCATTAAAGAAGACTTGGAACTCGGTGTGCCTCGACCGCGCCGCAGGCTGCGGGCGACCGGACGGACGGCCAGTGAGAAAGGAAAGAGGGGGAGAGGGGGTTGGCACAGCACCGATTCTGCCGGAGGGAAAGGGAGAGAGAGAGAGTTGGGCAGGGGGGTGGGAAGGGGGAGAAGGAAAGAGAGCGAGCGCGGATGGCGGGGAGACAACGCAGCCCCTCCTTTTCTGCGCGGAACGAACGTACTCCCCCAAACATACAGAGTGCTCGACCTCCGAAGACTATCCCGGGAGATGGCGGGCTTGGGCTCCGACGAGAGAGAAAGAGGCCCGGGCGGGAAGAGCAGTGTGCGCTGGGTCAGGCACTTGCGTGTGACGACCAATTACCCTAGCCTCCGTGAGGCCGAGGCTGCCTTCAGCGCCTCGGCCACGCCGCTGGACGGTGATCCGCTCGAGCTGCCCGCGCTCGGTGAAGCGCGCCGGGCCCTCGAGCAGCAGGGCGCCAACGCGCTGGCCTGTTCCTTCCTGCCGCGCGCCATACTAACTAGCCTCCTGGTGGCGGGGCGTTATGCGCACCTCCGGGGGCTCCAGATCCTGGTGCTGCCGGAGCTGGCGGAGGAGCCCTGCCTGCCGCGCCGCCGGTACGGAGCGGAGAGGGTGTACGAGTGCAGCTTGGCCGAGGTCACGTGCTCCTTCGGCGTGGTGAAGTGTAGCCTGCAGCAACTGGCAGGGCTGGCCCGCACGCGCGAGAAGCAGGAAGAGTACGGGTTCCTCCTGGAACATGGTGAGTCCCTGCTGGATTTTAGCCGGGTGAACTCGCTGGTCAGCGCCTGCCGCCGACCTCGGGTCTCGTACCGGCCGTGCCGCGCGAACGCACTCGTGAACTTGTTTAGCTACCAGCGACGGTGCGCCGAGCAGAACGCGCTAGCCAACTGGTTGCTGGCCCGGCAGCCGTGCGCTGAGCGGGGCTTCAGGGCCTGCCTCTTTACGCACGGCAACTTCATGTTGAATCGGGTGTGCGGGTGCCCGCCTCGCAACCTGGCAGTCTACGGGCACGACCTGTCGTGGCCGGCCGGCCACGAACAGCCGGACTGGAGGGCCGCGTCCGTGTGCTGTTACGGACAGGGGATGCGCCGGGACGTACCGCCAGAACTCTCGCCCTCGGAGCGCAGCGCTTGTCTGCGCTGGGTCGAAGAGAGGCGGGCGGCCTGTGGGGCGCGAGAACGGGAGGGGGAAGGGCCCGCCGCGGCGGGGCTAGGGCCCCGCGGCGGGCCAGTGCACCAGCAGCCTCCGCAGCTCTTCTAGAAACTGTGTCTGTCGGTGCGAGGCCGCGAGCCGCGCGCGGAGCTGGGCCAGGGTGCCCAGCCCCGGCCCGCCGACCGCCCCGGCCGGGGCGAGCCCCGGTCCGCCGACCGCCGGCGGGGCGCCGAGCGCGGGCAGCTCCCAGCCCCAGCGCGAGCGCACAAAGCCCAGCAGTTCCTGCCACTCGCTCGCCACGTCGCTCAGGTACGCGTCCACGCGCGGGCCTAGCACCGCCCCGTGGGCCAGCCACTGCCACGCGCTGGTGTCCGGCCAGCCCGCCGCCTCCGGGCCTGGCAGCAGGGCCCCGCCGGGCGCGGCGGGCGGCGTGGTGTCGGTAGCCGTAGCGAGGGTGGAATCGAGCCCCCGCGCCGCGGCGCTGAGGCTCCCGTACGCCGCCTCACATTCTGCCTGCCAGGCGCGCACCTCCGGCAGAGCGCCTAGGAGGCGCACCCTGGCCGCGCACAGGCTCTGGAACCTGGACACAACCCGGGCCCAGGCGGCGGCGAGCGTGCCCGCCACCCGGGCCTCGGCGGCGGCGCCGTGGGCCCAGACCTCTCCCGCGCCCCACAACAAAGACAACAAGAGGAAATTAAACCAGAGCGCATGTCGTGCCTGGAGCAGAGGGCCGGGCAACCGGAGCCAGGGGGGCCGTCGTCCGTGCCCCCCGCGGCGCTGGCTTCGGCCCGGAAGCTGGCTGCCAGGGTCGAGCCGGCGAGGGCCCGCAGCAAGGCGTGCGCCTCGCTGCCGGGGCACAGCAGGGCGGCCCCCGCCTCGAGTTGGCGGTACGCGGCGCACACCCGGCGCAGCCGCGCGGCGCGCGCCCGCGCCAGGTCGGCCCTGCGCCGCTGCTCGAGGCGCCCGGGGGACAGTGTGAAGAGAGAGTCGCTGTCGGCTACGCCCGGGTCCGCCAAGTCCCGCAGCTCCGGGAGCGCGTGCTGCAGCAGGCCCCCCAGCAACTCCACCAGGGGCGGCAGGCCCGCCTCGGCGCCGCCTCGGTCGCGCTGCGCACCGTCCCAGCGCGGGACGGACAGCGTGTCCTGCCGGTCCTCGGCGTCCTGCAACCAGCGCAGGGCCTCGGCCACCCCGGCGGCGGAGCAGCACGCCGCCTGCAGGCCCTGCCAGGCCAGACGCCACGCCTCGGGAGCGGGCGGGCTGGCCGAGCTGCCGCCGGGCGCGGGCGGGCCGGCCGAGCTGGCGCCCGGGCGGGGGCCAGCCCTGCCCGGCGAACGGCGAGTCCGCCGCGTCGTCCGGCGGGGGAGCAAAGGCCACGAAGAAGTCACGCACCCCCGCCCACCAGCGCCTCCCGTTGAGTTCTAGGCACAGGGCGTGCAGGGCCGTGCCGTGGCCGCCCCGGCCCCCAGGCGTGGCGCACGACGGGTGCTACCCACTCCTGCCAAAGGTCACGGGGCAGGGCCCCGAGCCGTTGGTACTCGCCCCAGAGAGAAGCTTCGTCCCCGAGGGAGGCGGCGTCGCGGAGGCAGCGTTCTGTCTCGGCCGCCAACCTCTGCCGGAACGAAGCGGCCGCCCAGCGGCGGACCTCGGCCCCCACCGCGCCGGGGTCCGCCGGCGCGGACAGCCCGGGCCCCGCGCAGGGTGCCACGCGCTGTACCGCCCGCTCCAGCGCCAGCCAGGCGCGGACGACTACCGGGTCGGGGCCCAACGACGGCCCCCCGCGGCCGACACGTGCCGGGTGAGGCCTAGCGCCGGCCAGCCCGCGCGACCGCACAGGTACGGCGCGTGGCGCGCGAGCACGTGCTCCCCCAGCTCCCACCAGGCCAGCTGCGCCAGGCCCCGGCTCGCCACGGGGCCCAGGCCCGCCTGCAGCGAGCGCCACTCGCTCAGCCACAAGCGCGCGTCGGACGCCCAGGGGTGCGCTTGCGTGCGGCCACGGGCGCACAACGCGGCTACCTGCGGCAGGGGCAGTCGCAAGGCGCGCAGCTCCAGCACCAACAGCGTCCTAGCCACGCGCAGCGCGGTGCGCCGGCCGCGGGCGCAGTGCTGGTGCGAATAGAACTCGTCGCAACACAGGTGCGCCCGGCCCAGCCGCGCCACGCGGTACGTACGCCGCTGCTCCTGGAGCTCCCGGGCCCGCAAGTCCGCCTCCAGCGCGCGGAAGGTGTCCAGCCGGTCACGGGCGAGGAGGCACTCGTGCTCCAGCTCCGCCCAGCGCCGGGCCAGGGGCCCGGGCTCCTGGCACGCTGTCGGCGCGGGCTGCATGCTCTTTTTACCTCGGTCGGTCTGTGCCGCCCGCCGCCCTCGCCGCGCGCACCCCCTCCCCCCGCCGGCCACCCGGCTCCCCGGTCGACGGTCCCGCGGCGGCCGGGCGCGTGCCCCCCTCCCCCGGGCCGGGCCGCCCGCCCCCCCCCCCCCCGGGGGCCCGCGGCGGGGGGAAGGTGGGGGGGCTACTTCTTCACGGGGAGGGGCGCACGCCAGGGAGCGCAGGAGCCAGGGCGGGGGCAGGGGAGCCCCCTCCCCGTCCCACCCCCCTTCCTGTCCCTGCACCACTGACCTACACGCGCGCTGGCATGCTGTGTGGCACTGCTGGCCCAGGTAGCAAACGCATTTTTTTTATTCTTCGCGGATGGCAGACCTAGAAGACGACTGGATGTGGGAAAATTGCTCCTTGGAGGTAGCACCCCCTGCACGGGCCCGGGAGGCTGCTGACCAACGCTCTCGCCCCCCCGAGCGCACCACCGGCCAGACACTCACACACACGCACGGACCGGCAGCCCCGCGCCCGCGGCGCCGCACGACCAGCAAGCCGAACGCCCCGTCCTGGGCGCGCGTGCGTGTCTGGTGCCTTTTGTGACGAGCCCTACACCAGGCCGGGCCCCTCTCGAACCCTCTCCCCTTGCTCGTGTCTCTTCTCGCCAAAGCCTGTGCACCCTCCTCCGCCGGACTTCCCCTGCGCCCCCCTCCCCTCGCTTCAGCCGGGCGTCCCCGTGTGCCGGGCGATGACCTGGCCCCACAGCTCGTGCAGCTCGGACAGCGCCTGCCGGTCGCCCCCCCGCGCCGCCAGTGTGTACCAGGTGATGGCCAGCGACAGAGAGGGACGAGTAACCACGCCCGTTTGATAAAAGAAACCCACCATGTACTGACAGTCTGTGCACCCGAGCTCTGCGCCGCGCCGGTACATAGCCAAGGCCACGCGCTGGTCCGGCTCCACACCCAGCCCGTTCCGGGCGCAGTACGCGAAGGCGTAGGCAGAGTCCCGGCAGTCCACCGCCTCGGCCAGGGCGCGGAAGGTCTGAGCGGCGCGCGCCTCGTCGCGCCGGCAGCCGGTGCCCGTCAACAGGAAGGCGGCCAGGTTGTAGACCGACGCGCTGCAGCCCTGCGAGGCGGCCAGGGCCCAGGTACCGATGGCCAGCCCCCTGTTCCTGGGTCCGCCGAGGCCCAGGCTGTACATGTCGCCTAGGAACCTCTGGGCCAGCCGCGAGCCGGACGACGCGGCCGCCCGGAGCCGGCGCCTGGCCAGGCGTGCGTGGCCCGCTTGGTACAGAAAGAGACCGCCCAGTTCGTCATCGTCCAGCAGGTGCTCGCCCTTGGACAGAGCCCGCCGCAGGCGCTCAGCGTCGAGAGTTTTAATAAACCGCACTTCACTGACTGCAAAGAGTGCATAAGCAGACAGCGCCCGCTCCATCACGGCCTGGCGGGACCGGGCGGAGGGGTGCGCCATGCTAGGGCTACGGCAGCGTCCCGCCCCCCGTGCCCTCGCACCCCGGGGCAGCCCACTCTTGGTCTGTAGCGCCAGGCCGGGCCCCAGACCGACCAGCCAAGGAGCAGCAGGAGCAGAGAGAGGGGGGAAGGAGGGGGGGGGGAAGGAGGGGGGGGGGGGAAGAGCGAGAGCGGAGAGGAACGAGCAGTGCGCCGAGAGGCAGAAAGGGGAGGGGTGGAGAGGAGAGAGGGGCCGCGCGCTTACCCCTCCCCGGGGGCTCTCTTGGACTGCCCGGCGGGCCGCACGGGTCACACTACCTCGGTCCCCGAGCCGTAGCTCGCCACCTTGGGCTGGGGCAGCACGTAGAAAAAGCGGCAGCGGTCCTGGTAGCAAAGGCCCTGGATGACCAAGACAGAAGAAAAGCCGACCCCGCCCGAACGCAGCCAGGGCGGCCAGGCCTCCTCCGGCGCCAGATAACAGGCTGTGCCCAGGAGCAAGTACAGGAGCCAATGGTGCAGGTGGCACCAATAAAAGCCGGCCTGGTCGTGGCTGACCGCCCCTAGCACGGGCAGCCAGGCGCGCTCGGGCACGCACCGGCGGGCCCGGCACAGCCGAGCGCGCAGGCTGCAGGGCCCGCAGCGTTCACGGTCCAGCGCCGGCAGCAGCACAAAGAACAGCAAGCACCAGCACAAGGCCGCGCAGACGCCCACATAAAAAGCTTCCGTCTGCAGTGGGGCCGGCCGCATCGCTTCTGGCGGGGGAGAGAGAGGGGCGGGTCTGACCGCCGCACCGCGGGGGGAAGGGGGGGGCGGCCGTGCGCGGAAGTAAATCTCGCTCTCGGGGGGAGGGGGTGCAATCTCCGCTCCCCCACCGCCCCGCCCCCGGGGGCAGCGCCCCGAGGGGGGAGGATTCTCTCCGCCTCCCCCCCTCCCCCCGCCCTGCTCGCAGGGGCGCCGCCGGCAGCGTCCTGTCTTGGCCTGGTCCAGGTCCGCCCTTCTCCTCCCGCTCCTCCTCAAGCCGCCGCTAGGCGCCGGGCCCCGCCCGCACGTAGCACAGCAGCGTGCACCGCCTGCCCCAGCGCCCGAGGCGGCCCGCCCCGGGCAGGTCGTGCCAGTCCCAGCCCTGGTCCGTGCGCCACCAGGCCGAGCGCGCGTGCCTGGCCGGCTTCGGTTGCAGGTCGTCCAAGTACCACCAGTCGCTGTCTGCTCCCGTGTGGTAGCGCGCGAGAGCTACGTAGTGCCCGCGGCGTGCGCTGGCGCCCAGGTGTGCCTGCAGCCCCGCGAGCACGTAGCGTTGTGGTTCGGCCCCCGCCCGCCGGCACACGAACTCTCCCCACAACGGGTCGAGCGGCGAGCGGTCCTTGGTGCGCGCGTCGCCCGCGCCGGCGACGACCCGCCTGACGAACACGAACAGGACGGGCGGCAGGCGCTCCGTGGCCGCGAGCGAGGCGAGGCGTTGCATCAGGCGCTGGTAGCCGGCCGGCTGGCACACCAGTGGCAGCTCTTCTAACTGGGCGTGGCGCTCGTACTTGAGGCCCGCCTCCTGCAGCCGGGCTTCCTCTGCGCCGGCCAGCTCTGGCGGCAGGCAGCGCGCGCCTTGCTCACCCCAGGTCAAGATCACACTGGCCACTCGCAGCAGTTGGTGCTGGGCGCAGACGGTCAACAGCCGGTGGAGCTCCGCGCACGCCGGCGTCGGGCGGCCGGGCCCGGCGGGCCCCCCCAGGGCCCAGCGCCGGCGCAAGAGAAAGCGCGGGATCAGGTCCTGCGCAAAGTCCCAGGCGTCCTGCGGGCCCGGGGAGCGGCCCCGGGGCAACACCGAGGCGCCAGGGTCAGCGCCGGGGTCCGAGTCCGTGGCCAGGCACTCTACCTCGTACGGCGGCAGGGCCATGCCCCGCGGGTGCCGGTGCAGCCAGGCGAGCAGGACCCTCGCCCCCTGCCGGTGGTGCGGGGGAGCGTCCGGCGACAACTCCCCCCCGCGGAAAGTAATCCTCCTGTACCAGGCGCAGGACCGCGATGCGCATTTCGGGGCTGCACAGCAGCACTTGCAGCGTAGCGTGCAAGAAGCAGCGCCAGCCCTGGTTGCCGCTGGCGTTAAAGGGCGCCGGGTTCAGCACTCTGGCGCTGGCCATGGCGCCGGACAGGTTTATGGCCGCGCCGGGGGGGGCGGCCCTCGGCCGGGGGGGGGGGGGGGGGGGGCGCCGGCCGGCACAGCCCCACCCCCCCCCCCCCCCGGCCGGGAGGCCCCGGCCGGCTCTCTCTTCCCCCCCCCCCCCTCCCCCCCCCGGTCGAGGGCCGCCCCCCCCCCCCCCCCCTCGTCGCCCCCCCGCCCCGCAGGCCCGCCCCCTGCCCAAAAGTGATTACCCCAAAGCATGAGCACCCAGTATCGCGCCTGTGCACAGTGTGGGATCGAGCGCCCGACTAAACTCCGGCGTACAGGGGAAGAAGAAAAGCCCGGCGGTTCGAGGGGCCCTCGTTTCGTGGCTATCCTGTTCGGGGGTTCCTGTGCCTCAGCTCCCACAGAACAACCGCTATGGCGTTGCCCCCTGGAGCTTGTAACCGCCCTGCCGGCAGACTCGTTCTTGCCCACGGCAGTGCGACTGAATCTCAGCAAAAACTCTTGCCGGCAGGCCGGGCGTCGATCAAAAGCAGCAGGAACAAGATTTAGTAACATTAAATTGTGTGCCCCCCCCCCCCCGACTACGTTTGCTGGTGCTCACCTCCTACCTGACCCCGGGGCATCGTACTTAGCTGTTCACAGGCCAGGGAAAGAGAGGTCTGGTAAGGGCGCCCTGCCCCGGCCTGACGGCGGACACGCTCTCCCCCGCCTTCCGGTCAACCTAGGTGGGCCGAGACGCCAGGCAGGGCGAGGCCGGAGGAGAGACACAGGACGAGGGCAGGGGAGAAAGTCTCTCCCTGCCTGCCCGTAGTGGGGCCTTTCCCCTGCTCTCCCCCCCTCGCCCTGACTCAGGGCGAGGCCCCCCTTGGCCTCCCGCAGGGCGGGCGCCTGGAACGCCCGGAGGCTAACAGAGTGTTCACTGTCTGCGGGAGATTCCACCCGTATCTCGAGACTACCGACCTTCGTTAGCCTCGGCAGTGTGACGCGGCCCAGCTGAGAACAATTAATAAAGCTCAAGGCGAGGTGCTCCTTGGCTGTCTGCAAAGCAGGCAGCTCGAACGCCCGGAAGCCCTGGAGGGGACTGGACGAGTTGTCCACTTCGACGTCTACCTTGACCGCGAGGCTATTGGCGCTAGACAGCATTGGCAAGGAAACCTGTTGTAGGCCGGCGTTCCACTCGGCTTGTACCTCGATCTCGAGACTACCGACCTTCGCTAGCCTCGGCAGTGTGACGAGGCCCAGCTGAGAACAATTAATAAAGCTCAAGGCGAGGTGCTCTTTGGCTGTCTGCAAAGCGGGCAGCTCGAACGCCCGGAAGCCCTGGAGGGGACTGGACGAGCCGAACCATACGACGTCTACCTTGACCGCGAGGCTATTGACGCTAGACAGCACTGGCAGGGAAATCTGCTGTAGGCTGGCGGCCCTCTCGGCCCGTACCTCGATCTCGAGACTACCGACGCTAGACAGCACGGGCAGGGAAACCTCTTGTAACGCTGGACAGTCCTCGCAGGCCAGTCTTACGTTCCCCGTAGTATGCTGCTGCAGCGAGGGTAGGCGGAGGAACGGCAGCCGGGGGCACGAAGCCACGTCCAGCACCAGCTGGCCATTCCCTGGTAACAGCTCCAGGCCCTGGTGGGACGACCTTTTGACATAGATAGTCGCTGGCTGGGGGCTTCCACCGGTCTTCAGGGAGGTGTCAATAGTCAAGAGCCGCGCGCACTTTGTAAGAGACAGTTTTACAAACTGCGACGCGCCGGCTGGGCGCTGCGTGAAGACTAGCTTTTCTAGCGCCGGCAGCCGTTCTAGCGAGAGATCGTGCCGGCCGTCCCTCGTGCGGCCTGCCAAGGTAACTTGGGCGAACTTGAGCTCGACGACGCTTGCAAGGAAGCGGTTCGGGGGGACTACAGGCCCCGCGTCAGCAAACTCGGCGTCGCCATCGGAATCGCTGCCCTCCTCCTCCCGCGCCGCGTTCACAGTCACCAGACTCAGCTCGCGGAGGGCCAGGTTGTGCAAGGTCAGCGTGCGGACGGGGACGGCGTTGGCCCCACCAAACGGGAACCAGCCGGCGTTTTCACCGCGCAGCTCGCTCAGCTCTAGTATCCTTGGCTGGGCATGAGCTAAGCACGCGTGGCCCCGAGAAAGCACCAGCTCCGGCAGTGGCTCCGGCGGGTTCCTGAGCGTCACGGCTGCCCCGATCGCATTCCAGTAACGTTGCCTCGACGTGGGGATGGGGGGAATCAGCAAGGGGCTAAACATGATTTTCTGGCCGGGCGGGTCCTTGAATCTGGCCGCTGTCCACTTCGTCTTGGAATCAGCAAGGGCCCGGTAATTACCGCTGCCAGATTCTGCTAGCTGGCCCAAGTACTTGTGACGACCGGCCTCGAATTCATCCAGCAGCTTTGCCAGCCCTCCTGCGGCGGCAGGGGGATCCAAACAGCGCAGATGCAGGTAATTCATCAAGACGTATTCTTCCTGCTGTTTTAGTGCGTTGGTTTTGTTCACACTAGCCATTTGCGCACTCAGCCGAAGGCCTGCCTGCGTTTTAAGCCTCCAATCGGAAAAAATCCTTTGGACCTCGGGTGCCGCGGGTGAGCGGTCGTAGTCTCGGTAGACTCCATTCGGTCGTCCTTCTTTCTGTTCGGCGGACATGTGATCCTTTAGTTACAGGGCCTGCTAGGACACCACCGGAGTGAGTGTGGGGGGGGGGGGGGGGGCAGGGTGGGGGTAGGGTGGGGGGAAGGAGGGGAGCTTCTGCGCTCCCTTCTTCCTTTGCTGGCTCCCAGATTCTGTGGGCTGATGCTTCTTCCTGGGTCCCGCTCAGCCGTGCGCGCGGACCCCCCCCCCCCGCGCGGGCGGTGGCGGGCCGGTGTGCACGTGTGCACGTGTGCACCCGGCAGGCCACACGCGAAACAAAGGGGGGGGGGGCGCGCACGCCCCCTCCACCCGGCCGGCCCGGGCCTGCTGCGCCAGAGGGAGAAGACGCCTCTTCTCCTCCTCCCCCCCGGCCGGGCCCGGCCGGGCCCGGGGGCTTGGCTTCTCTCCCAAGTGCACACGTTAATCCTGCCTGAGCGCCAGGCTCTGGCCGGGGCCGGGGGGGGGGGGGGGGGCAGGGGACTTCCCCTTCGCAGTCTGCTGGCAGCGGCCCAGTCTTGATTTATTCAGAAAACCAAGCGTGGAAAACAGGCGTGGTCGGCCGGGGGGGGCGGTGATCCCTCCTCGGGCGGCCGGGCGCGGACGTGGCCGCTAGCGCGGGTGCAGGGCTGCGGGGCCAAGTAGATACAGTGCACGTCTCGGAAATGCAGGTGGAGGGCCCTGGGGCTAGGGAACGATTTGTGGCAGGCCTCGCAGTGCAGTTCAGCGAGCAGGTGGCAGGCGTCACCCACACGTCCTTGGTGAGGCCCCGACCGCACTTCACCCGTGGGTGCCGCCGGTGCCTCTCGCAAGCCACGACGGAACAGAAACTCTTGTGGCAGTCCGGGCACACTAAGGGCTTGGCTCGCCGGCTCCGCCGGCCGGCGCACACCTTGTGTTCCGCCTCCAGGTGGGACTTCAAGGCCTGGGGGGACTTACAGGCTCGCGAGCAGCCCGGCCGGTCGCAGCGGTAAGGGGCTTCGCGCGTGTGCAGGCGCTCGTGGCTCTGTAACGCCACCTTTTGCCGAAAGGCTCTGCCACAATGGCCGCAGCGCCACGGGCGCTTGTTCTCATGGATCAGCTGGTGGAGTTTCAGGCCGGACTTGCTAGCAAAGCTTTTATCACACACGGTGCACCAGGCGGCCCTCGAGGCCGGCGCTGCGGACGCGTTAGCCAGCAGCAAGGAGGGAGGGGCCGGCGCGCCGAACACGTTAGCCAGCAGCAAGGAGGGAGGGGCCGGCGCGCCGAACACGTTAGCCAGCAGCAAGGAGGGAGGGACCGGCGCGCCGAACACGTTAGCCAGCATCAGGGAGGGAGAGGCCGGGGCGACGACGCTGTTTGTAATATGTCTGGCCTCTGGTTGTGTGAAGGGAGCCTGACCTCTGCCAGGACAGGCACCACCGCCTCCTCCCCCCCCCCCCCCCCCCGCCCGCGCGCGGACGCCTGACCCCCCGTGCGGGGGGGCGCCCCTCCCCCTGCCCCACTCCCGCGGGGGGGGGGGGGGGGGGGCGCCGTCCGCCCATCCCCCGGCAGGGGCGCCGTGGTGGGCCGGGAGCGACGACGTCCCGTCGGCGGCTGCCGCCCTGGCCTGGCACCCGTCGCTGGGGGGGGGGGGGGGGGGGAGTACGCTCCCTTCCTTGCCGTCCCCCCGTCGTCAAGCAGGGTGGGCCGTCGGCTCCTCTGCCCGCGCCGGCGAGCTCGGTCTACTCCGGACGATGGACAGGACAGGTGAGCCGGTCCCTTCTTCTTCTCCCCGGGCGTGGCTGTGCGGCGAGCGGGAGAGGTGGTCCGGTAAGGTTCGTAGCCGGGGGCGCATGCGGGTCGGCACCCAGCCCAAGGGGGGAGACTCCTCGTCCCCCGGGGGAATGGGGTTGAGCTGGCGGAAGACTGACAGAGGGGTGGTGCCGTAGTATTCGATGAGCGCCCGCAGCTTCTGCGAGTCCGTAGGGGGCGCGCTCCGAAGAGCACCGGGCCCGGGGACATACAGACGCGGCGGGGGGCTGGCGGGCAGCCCGGCGCCGGCGGCTGGGCCTAGTGTGGGCCTAGCGTGGGGGGCCGCCGCCAGGCTCTGGCTGGGCTGCGGCTCGGCTGCCTGGCCCGGTGTAGTAGCGCTGGACACCGTCAGGGGGGGTACGGGGCAGCCCGCGTCGCTGGCCGCCCGGCCCCCTTTCCGCTCCGTTTCCTCCGAGGCCGGCACCTGTCCGGCGCCGGGAACACGCTCCTTGTCTACGGTGGGGGGGGAGGCAGGGGGTCGTCCGGGGGGCGCCGCGAGACGACGCCTGCCACGCCTGCACGGCCACTAGGTGAGCCCAGACGGCCGGTCCGAGGGCGGCGAGGAGGCCCAGCGCGAAAGTCCACCGCGACGGCCGGGCCGCCGGGGGCAAGCGGAGTGCCAGCAAGGGAGAGAGCCGCAGCCACGCCGCCAAGTAGGCCGCGCAGAGTGCGGCGGCCAGCCCCGTTACCCACAACAGGCAGTGGATCCGTGACGACATGGTCGCCAGCCGCTCGGCGCCGGGGTGGGCCTCCTCCTTGGCGCCGGGTGGGGCCCTGACCCGCCGGCGGCGGTTGGCCAGCACCAGCGCGAGTTGGCGTGTTCGCAGGTAGGCGCGGAGCCACAGCCGGCCGCCGTAGAGCTGGGCTGGCAACAGAAAGGCGCCCGCTGGCCAGCCCAGCCTCGTGGCGAGGGAGGCCCCCGTGCACACGACACACAGCGCCAGGCGCAGGGCCCGGGGGCCGGCGGGGGGTGCTTCGTCGTCGTGGCCGAAGTAAGCCAGGCCGGTGGGGTAGCGTTCCAGGCATTCGAGCCAGACGTGCCAGGCCAGCGGCAGCAGCGCGTCCCGGTACGTCCACACCGGCCCCACGCCCGGTTCGCACCAGGGCACGAGCGCGATCGC
This sequence comes from Paulinella micropora, assembly GCA_019918135.1. Taxonomy (NCBI): domain Eukaryota; phylum Cercozoa; class Imbricatea; order Euglyphida; family Paulinellidae; genus Paulinella; species Paulinella micropora. The sequence goes on along the minus strand of WBZZ01001035.1, from coordinate 66,034 downwards.
GTGGGCCAGGTTCCACAGGCAGAGGCGCGGCAGCGCAAACGAGCCCGCCGCACGCCAGCGGCGGTCTCTGCTGCCCAGCATCAGCTGCAGGCACGACAGCCAGGCTAAGCCGCTGGCAAAGGCGAAGGAAGCTACCAGGCCCTGCCCCAGCGAGAAGCTGGACATGGGGCGGCCGGGAGCGGAAGAACGGAAACGGGCTTTTGTCCTTGGTTCTGTCTGTCTTTCTCTCTTTACTAGACGTAGCACCACCGCTGCAAGCTAACTGCAGGCGGTGAAAAAGCGTGCACACCGCTGGGAGAAGGGGGGGGGTTCGTTTCCCCCCGCCGCCGAGGCCGACTGGCGGCAGCACACCACACTGTTCCTCGGGGGTTAGGTGACGGGTGGGAGAAGGGAGCTCCCTCCTCTCTCTCTTTTCCCTTCCTCTCTCTTTCTTTCCCCTCCTCTCCCCTGGTCTGCCACAGTCTAGCGTCGATTCTCTGGCCAAGCCGCACCCCAAATTATAGCGGATCTCCTTTCCAATCCAAGTTCCTTTTATGGCAAGACAAGACGAAGGAGCGGCGCCCTCTCTCACCCCTTCGTTTTCTTGTCAGACTCGAATGGATATAAAGAACTTTTTTGGGGGGTGACACAGCGGCCCACCATGCAGACTGTTGTCGTAGCGGACGACACGTTGTACCCGAGCAAGAAGAGGAAGTTGGAAGAGAAACAGTCATCCGGGCCGCTGCCGCCTGGGGAGAGCCCCGAAGACGCAGCCATTTTCCTGTGCAATTATGCCCTACCCAACGCAAACACCATGCCTAGGCGCTTCGCACCGGAACTGATTTCTATCGGCCCGTCGCCGGGGGAGCTCACCTCCTTCAGGTGCCTCGGCTGCTTCCGACAGCATGACTATAGCCCAGCTGAAATCAAGGACTTTGCCAGTGGTAGAAAGAAGCTGGGCTGCTGCTCCAGGTGGTCTTTGCTGCGCTGCCAACTGGGCTCCTGGCAAAACTTTGACTTTCAGGAGATTAAGCAAGGGCAGGCCGCTGCAGACGAGGTTCAGATAAAAGGCACATGCCGTTTATGTGGGGACTCTAGCTTGCAATGCCAGCAGAGCTTCCAAGGATGCATCTTTAAGCCCTGCGCGGGCGACAAAGCCAGTCTAGTCAGCGCCTTGCGTGACCTCTGCACAGACTGGCAGCGAGCTACGGAGAGCTCCCGATCAGTGGGTTTTCCACTTGCATTGGAGTGTGTTACTTTTGCCCCGTCTGAGGAGGACATGCCTCCTGTAGTAACATTATTCTGCCAGGTGTGCCAGCAGAAGTGGAACCCACTCTCGTCAGAACTGCTAATGTCAAGGACCTCACTCAAGCACTGCGAGAATGAATGGTCCTTGGCGCGCTGCCAAGCTAGCCAGGCTTGGAACTACATAGAATTTCTCAAGATAGACAAGCTCTGGTCCTCTTTGCCTGACCACACGCTGGAAATCCGTTGCACTGTCTGCGGCTGCAAGCAATTCGAGCAGGTGAGCTCTTTCAGGGGCTGTCGGTTATGTGGCGGCGACTGGGCGCGTGTGCAGGCCAGAATTCGTAATTGCGCGCCGTTGCGTGGGCCAACATCGCATTGCTCTGCGCGCGAGCTAGCTACTAACAAATACGCAGTGCATTGCAATCCGTTGGTACTCAGTGACAAGCCCCATACTGGTTTGCAGAGCTGCCATGACAAGCTAACTCTGTTCTGCACAGCAGATAACAAGAAGTGGGAGCCATCCGTCGCAGAGTTTCTGGAGGACGTCCTGGCCGGCCGGCCGCACTGCAGCGGCGGGCGTTTGTCACTAGCCCGGGCTAGTAGCGCAGGTGCAGAAACAGCTGTGCGTGCTATCACAAAACATTGGCGGGGCGTGTGGCTGGAGCTGCAATGTGCCGCCGGGCACCTACAGGAGGAGTTCTGTAGCAAACACCAGCTAAGTAGCTGGGATGACGGTGCTTGGCATGAATGGACCTGTTGGCAGTGCCAATTAGTTAACACCTACGGTGGCGCGGATGGCGCGCCCCTTTATCTGTACCAGGAGCGGCCCGAGTGGATAGGGGCGAACGATTGGAGGAGCAAGTACGTCGGGCGACAAGTGTATCCAGATGATAAAGGCCTCGTGGGCACAGGAAACCCCTGGCCGCCCTGCTATGTTAGCAGGCCTGACGCCACCGACGCCGAAGCCACTGCACAGCAAAAGCTGGCCGCGAGCGTAAAACAACTAGCTCAGGAAGCTAATCAGCTTAAAATAGCCTTTGAGGGGGCACACGCAAATGGGTTGGCAGGGGGGCTAGACATACTAGAGAAATTGATGTCTGAGATCAAGCGATCGATTATTCTATCTTATGAACGCTTGCTGAAGCGCGCACAGGACATTCGGAGGCTGTTGAAAGTTGTACGTGACAACACACAAAGAACTGTTATGTTCGGCCGGTACAAAGATAGGAGCTGGCTGGCACTACTTCGCGATAAGAAATATCTTGATTGGTGCGCCAGGCAAAAAGATCAAGGCCCGCTTTCGGCCGCGACGGAGGCAAGGAAGGCGTGGGGGCTGGCAGAAGCGCTGGGAGTGAAGCCCCCCGACTCAACCTGTCCATGGGAGTCTTACAAACATTATTCTGCTAAGCTCAGATTGTGTGAATGGCTGCGCAGAAAGACGGAGGACGGGAGGCTGTCCTGGGATACGCTGCAAGCTTCGCACGGATTTACTGGCCGTCACAAAGGAGTGCTGGGTGAGTACCCGGTGGGAAAGGAGCTGTGGTTGGACCAGATTTCATCAGCTATCGATGCGCCGTGGCGGCGGCTGGACCACGACGATCTGAAACAAGGCCCCCTAGCAGACGTGGACGGCGAACTAGCGACCCGCTTGACAAAGTCCCGCCACTGGGTGATTGATGTGGTTGTGCTCTCGAGCGAGGGACCGGCCCTTGGTTTCGAGGTCAAATACACCCACGGGTCAGATGACCCCGCCAGGCTGAAGGCCATTCAGGGCCTAGCTCCTGCGAGTTTTAAGCTGTTTGAAATCGAGGCGGAATGGATATGCCGGCAGCCTAAACAAGTACTCCCGACCCGGTTGCAGCTTCGAAGACTGTTGCCCCTGCCCTAGTCTAGCCACGCCACGAGCAGGCCAAGCACGGGGGAGAAAGGGATGAATCTGCCGAGAGTTTAAAAAAATCCTTCCTGTATCTGCCTCAGCTTTCCTAGCTTAGACTATGGTGGCAGCTCCCTGCCGGTAGCGCTATGAGCGATCGTCGCCCGTGTCAGCCCGTGCTCACCCCGCCAGGCCAAACGGGCGCGCTGCATGCGTGCTGGCGACACCAGCAATGGTTCAGCCACACGACGCAGAGCCCGAGGCACCGCTCACTCAGGAATTGCCCCCCCCCCCCCCCCCCCCCCCCCCGCTGGCCAGCGTGCTTGCGGTGTCCCCAGGCGGCCCCCTTCTCCTGCGGCGGGTGTGTGCTGCCTACCCCCCCTGGCCCGGCCTTGGTTCCTCCCGCCCCTTCCAGCTGCGTGGCCGCCCCCCGCCCTCCTGCCGCTCCCGCACCAGCCGGCACTCGGCTTGTGCCAGCCGCGCCGTCGCGGACACGGCCAGACGCCGCCAGGGCTTCCGACCCTCGGCCGGCGCGGGCCTGTACCTGCCCAGCAGCTGGCCGTCAGGGTTGTGCCGGAACTGCGACTCCACGCCAGCCGCGCGCCTGGCGGGGCGCACCGCCGTCACCTGCGCCGAGGTCATGCCGCGGCGGTGGAAGGAGGGAGAGGGGGCGGGGAAAGAGGGGAGCAGAAAAAGCCGCCGAAACGCCCGGGGATGGACGCCCACCACCCAGCACACCCGGGCCGCCGGGGGCGGGAGGAGGGAGGCGGGGGGGGGGGGGGGGGGAGGGGGCCGCGGCGCGGCCGGGCGGTGGACGGCCGTGCCGCGGTCGCCCCTCGCCGGGCTTAGTCCCGGAGGGGGGGCAGGGGGGGGGCGCCCCCCCCGGGACCGCCACTACCCGCGGGCTGTATGCAGACGGACGGTGGCACCCTGCCGGAGGCCGCGCCGGCCCGGCGGCCGGGCGCCCGCCGGGGGCGCGAGGAGGATAGCGAGGGTGGCTGGCCCCGCTCGGCCGGCCCAGGCCCGAGCGGCGCCCAGCCCTGCCTGCCCCCGCAGCTCAGCAGCCTGACGGAGGACCTGCGAGGGGCGCTAGACTGCCTAGCCTGGCTGAGCCCGCCCTCGTGGTATGTCACGGGCGGCCTGCACGGGCTGGCGACGTACGTGAGCGCCGGCGCCAAGGCTTCGGGGGCCGCGGCCTTGGTCTCCTACGAGTGCGTAGCCCGCGAGCCCCTGCGCTACCTCCCCACCGTCAGCGCGGCCGTGGAGGCGGGCAACCTGCGCCTCGCGCGCCTGCCAGAAGGAGAGTGCGGCTTGGGGGCGCGTTGCCTGGCAGTGAGAACGGGGTGGCCACTGCCCCCGGCCCACGGTGCGCCCGGCGGGCACGCTGGCTCCCTGCCCGGCTCCACGCCTGGCTCCCTGCCCGGCTCCACGCCGCTGCTGCGCAGCCTGTCCGAGGCCGAGCTCTGCTTGTATTCACAATACGAAGATTTCGTGCTCAAGAACAGGCTCCACACCACCCCCCTGCCCGCTAGGCTCCTGTGCCTGGAGCGGGCCTGGAAGGACGTGGGGGTGTACGTCAAGAACATGCGCACCGCCATGCATTGCCTGCGCTCTATCCTGAACAGGCCCCCGCGCCCCTGTGTGCTGTGCCTCCGCGACCTCAGCGTCCGCTGGCTCGGGTACTGTGCGTCCGGCCTAGTGCGCGTTTCGCCCGAGAGGCTGCTGCAGGGGTCCCTGCTGCGCACGGACGCGGCCGGCCGGCCGGTGGACTACCTGGGCAGCGCCGTGCTCGCGCCGCCCGCGGACGTCTGGACCGGGCTGGTGGGTGCCGTCGTGTGAGCCCTGCCTCGAGCCGTTTGGGTGCGCCGAAACGCCCGGGGATGGACGCCCACCACCCAGCACACCCGGGCCGCCGGGGCGGGAGGGAGGGAGGGGGGGGGGGGGGGAGGGGGCCGCGGCGCGGCCGGGCGGTGGACGGCCGTGCCGCGGTCGCCCCTCGCCGGGCTTAGTCCCGGAGGGGGGGCAGGGGGGGGGCGCCCCCCCCGGGACCGCCACTACCCGCGGGCTGTATGCAGACGGACGGTGGCACCTGCCGGAGGCCGCGCCGGCCCGGCGGCCGGGCGCCCGCCGGGGGCGCGAGGAGGATAGCGAGGGTGGCTGGCCCCGCTCGGCCGGCCCAGGCCCGAGCGGCGCCCAGCCCTGCCTGCCCCCGCAGCTCAGCAGCCTGACGGAGGACCTGCGAGGGGCGCTAGACTGCCTAGCCTGGCTGAGCCCGCCCTCGTGGTATGTCACGGGCGGCCTGCACGGGCTGGCGACGTACGTGAGCGCCGGCGCCAAGGCTTCGGGGGCCGCGGCCTTGGTCTCCTACGAGTGCGTAGCCCGCGAGCCCCTGCGCTACCTCCCCACCGTCAGCGCGGCCGTGGAGGCGGGCAACCTGCGCCTCGCGCGCCTGCCAGAAGGAGAGTGCGGCTTGGGGGCGCGTTGCCTGGCAGTGAGAACGGGGTGGCCACTGCCCCCGGCCCACGGTGCGCCCGGCGGGCACGCTGGCTCCCTGCCCGGCTCCACGCCTGGCTCCCTGCCCGGCTCCACGCCGCTGCTGCGCAGCCTGTCCGAGGCCGAGCTCTGCTTGTATTCACAATACGAAGATTTCGTGCTCAAGAACAGGCTCCACACCACCCCCCTGCCCGCTAGGCTCCTGTGCCTGGAGCGGGCCTGGAAGGACGTGGGGGTGTACGTCAAGAACATGCGCACCGCCATGCATTGCCTGCGCTCTATCCTGAACAGGCCCCCGCGCCCCTGTGTGCTGTGCCTCCGCGACCTCAGCGTCCGCTGGCTCGGGTACTGTGCGTCCGGCCTAGTGCGCGTTTCGCCCGAGAGGCTGCTGCAGGGGTCCCTGCTGCGCACGGACGCGGCCGGCCGGCCGGTGGACTACCTGGGCAGCGCCGTGCTCGCGCCGCCCGCGGACGTCTGGACCGGGCTGGTGGGTGCCGTCGTGTGAGCCCTGCCTCGAGCAGTTGGGTTGGCGGGTGCACCACGTGGCGCAGCCAGAGGGGGGTGCGTGCTCGCTGTACTACCTGGACCAGAGCAGGCTGGAAGTGAAGAGACAGCAGAGGCCCCGCCCGGGCCGGGAGGGGGGAGGGGCAGGCCGGGCCGAACCTAATAAAACTCTTCGTCGTCACTGCCGTCTGTCCGTTCCTGGTCCGAGTCGCTGTGCACCAGCAAGCGCATCGAACTCATGCGCCGGACGATCGCGTTCGGGCTGAGCGGGGGAAGCGCACGCGGAGTCTTGGGTGGCGCGAGCACGCGGTCGTGCTCCAGCGACTGGAACTGCCGCCGGATGTCCTCGGCCGTAAAGAGTAGCGCCGGCTGCGCGAGGGCGGGGTCCGTGGCGGCGCGGCCGCGCGGGGCGGGCGGGGACCCGTGCTCCTCCCCGTGCGAGGAGCTCCGGGCGTGCGCGCCCGGGGTGTGCGAAGGCGGGGGGGCGGAGGAGGGGGCCCCCGTTTCCGCCCCCGGCCCGGCGTCCCCGCCCTCGCCGGCCGCGCCCCCTACCCCCGGGAGATCGTCGGGGAGCCGGGGCCGCCAACCACGCGGGGGGGCCCGGGGCGTGGGCGGCAACGAGGAAGAGGAGGGAGGGGGGCGGCGCGGGGCCACCCGCCGGCCGCCGGAGGGCGTGCCGGAGGGGGTGCCGGCCGGCGGCCCGGCGGGCTGTCCCGTTGGCACGCCCTCGGACGCGGGCCCCCCGGCGGGCCGCCTGGCCGGCGGAGCCACCGGCGGGCGGGGGGCGCGCGCCGGCCGGCGGGGGGTGGACCGGGGGCCGGCGGGGTGACCGGGGGCGGCCGGCGGGCGCCGGGGGGTGCGGACGTCCGGGGGGGCAGGGCGGGGAGTCCCCGGGCGGCGGGGACGCACGGGGGGGTGGTGTGAGCGCGGCGGTGGACGGCCGGCCGGCCGCCGCGGGCGGTGTGGGCTCCCCGCCGGCCGTAGACGACGGGTGGCCGCCGGCCGTGGGCGACGGCTGGCCGGCGGTGGGCGACGGCTCGCCGCCGGCCGTAGACGACGGGTGGCCGCCGGCGGTGGGCGGGGCGGGCGCGGTGGTGGGCGACGGCTCGCCGGCGGTCGCCCGGTGGCCGCCGGCGGGGGCGGGCGCGGCGGCGGACGACGGTTCGCCGCCGGTGACGGACGGCCGGCCCCCGCCGGCGGCGCAGTCCCGCATGCCGGTCGAGCGCAGCAACGCTAACCAAGCGTAGTGCGAGTTCAGCCGCCGCGGCCCCTCCGCACCGCTGGCGGGGTAGGTCTGCAAGGCCAGGGTTGCGGTCGGGCGGCCCCCGGCGCTGGACCTCAGGCGGATGCAGTCCAGCTCCGGTTGGCCGAGCAGCGTGAGCTCCCGCTGGTAGTACACGAGCTTGAGGCCCGCGGGCAGGGCGCGGGGGGGGGACACTCCGCGGCCCTCCGGACGCGGCGCGATCGGGTGCAACGGGTAGCCCCAGGGGATCCTGTCCGTGACAGCTTTGGTGCTCGCTTCATGGCACAGCACCAGAAAACCCGGGTACACAAACATGCGCACACGCCAGGTGCCGCGCAGGGACGGGACCCCCTCCCAGGACACGTCCACGTCCCCAAAGCCCAGCAGCGTACTGCTACCCCCCCCCCCCCCGGTCAGGCTGTGCAGCTGCAGCTGTCGGGCGACCTTCTCCAGCACCTGGTCGAACAGTGCTCGCTCGTACGACTCCTGCGCGCTGAGTAGGACCTCGGCCACGCCGCTGGTGCTGGCCGTGGCCGCCGAATCGCCGAATCTCCTCGCCTCCGAATCGCCGAATCTCCTCGCCTCCTGGGTGCGGGACCACAGGGAGCACAAGAGCTGGATAGGGGCCGCCACGGCCCGCTCGGGGTCCAGCACGTCTTCGTTTGGTAGGAGGCAGGACAAGGGCGCTAGGTGTTCTCGCCTCGCGGAGCGAGCGAGCCCCGCCCTGAGCTGCGCCGTGTGGACGTTCACGAGCGCCGACCAGGCGGCAAACTCGTGCATTCGGCCCAGCAGGCGCATGCTGAAGACACTAGACAGGGCTGCCCAGTCGGCCGGCCCCTGTACCAGCAGCACGTCCTGGGCTATTACCTGCAGGGCGGAGAGCAGGCTCGCCAGCTGGGACACGAGTTGACCGGCCTGCTGGCCGTCCTCGTACTGGCGCCAGACCTGCAGGTGCAATCGAGTCAGGACCGGTATCTCCTGCAGCGCCTCGGTGGCCCACGCGCGGAGCTGTTCCAAGAGGCGCTGCGACATGCGGCACGCCGTTTATGAACAGGGACACCGGGTGGAAGAAAGGGGGGGGGGGGAAGACCGGGGGGGGGGGGGGGGGGTGGCAGTGCTTCCTGCCCCAGGGGAGAGCGGGAGGAGGGGGGAGGGGCCGCGCCCTCTCCTCTCGGCCGACCCCGCACGCGGCCGCCGTCGGGGACGGGAGAGAGGAGCCCCGGGCGGAAGGAAGGCCAGGGGGGAGGAGGGCGGTTCGCGCCACCCCGCCAGGGTCATCCACCACCCGGCCGGCGCCGGCGAAGACGACGACCACTTCAGCCGGCACCCGAGCCGACCAGAGCCTCACTTTCTTTACTAAGTCGGCTCACGCTCGCACACCCCCCCTCCCTCTCTTCACCTCTTAGGTTGCCCAGTCGTCGTGAGTTCTGAAGCGTCCCGCTAGGGTCTGAGAGCTACTGGGAACCTAAAAAAAACTCTCGATCCGCCGAGGACAGTCAACCACTTCGAGCGAGTAAGAATCCGTTACCGGGGGCGGGTGCAGGGGCAGCCCGTCCAGCCAGGCCAATTCGCGGCACCTGCGGAAAACTAGGCGCATTTTCGTCCTTGGCCCAGCCTCCCCGGGGGCAGGAAACCGTACCCTCTGGAGCGCAGCACACTCTGTCACTGTGAGTGTGAGCTCCAGAAGGCCGGGGGGCACGACTATTTCTTGTAGGAGGGGACACCGTGAGAGCCGGAGCTCAAGCCTGCGACCCTCTGAGCCGCCCGACCAGCGCAGGTGCTTGAAGGTGTCGCACCCGTCCAAAGTCAGCTCCACGTCGCACCGGCCTGGCACGCGGAATTCAGTCAAGGCCTGGCAGCGCCTAAATTCGCAGCTGGCCCGGGAGCACTCTAGCCGCTCGGGCAGGCGGCACTCTTCGAAGGTTGTGCAGCTGTCGACGCGGATTTCCAGAAATGTTCCCACGGTTGACAACAGGGGCAGTGCTAGCTCGTGCAGTTGTTCGCATTGCCGCGCGACGAGCTGTAGCCCCCCGCCTACCCGGGTTAGCTTCGGCACTTGCAGTGGGCTCCGAACGGTTCGGCAGGCTTGCAGCGTTAGGGCCAGGTCCCCCGCACACTCCCGCAGCTCTGGCAGATGGAACTCGAACCCGGGCGAGGCGGGCCCCGCAGCACTCTGGAAACACGGACCAAAGAAGGTGCACACCAGGTCTCCAGTGACCCGCTGCAGTCCCCGCCAGGTGACCGCCTGCAGTTCGTCGCACTTTTTGACGTCGAGGCGGACCCGGCCCGCGGTCGCTGCGCTGTGTAGGACCGGGCTTTGCAGTGAACATTCGCCGGCCAGCAGCTTCAGGTCTCCGCCGCCTAGCCTCTCCCCCCCCCCCCCGCACCCCCTTTTCCTGCAACCCCTCCCCCCCGCCCGGGCCTGCTCTCCCGCGGAGCCGGCCGCCGGGGGGGGGCGTGGCCTTTCTTCTTCCCTCGCTCTCTGTCTCCCCTGGGTGGGCACGCCGCCCGCCCCCCGGAGCGGCCCCCACCAGCACGACCGGGTCCTCCGGCGCCCGTCCCAACCCGTGCTTTCCTGGCTTTACTGAACCGGTTCACGCCCGTAGCCCACCCGGTTGTCGCGGGACGGGGTTTTCTCAGCCTTCAGCTGGCTTGGGAACTGCGGGGAGTGTGGACGTCGCTAGCTTTTGCTGGCAGTGCCAGCTCAGGGCAGCCTCCGCGCACTTCGAGCGAGTAATCCGTGACGGGGTACTGGTCCAGCCCATCCAGTCCTCGCAGTTGGGGACAATGCGTGAACAGCAGCCTCATTGGCCTCTTTCTTCTGCTCTCCCCCGGGGGAGGGAATTTGATGCACTGGAGGGACCTGCACCCGTACACCGTGAGCGAGAGTTCCTGGAGGCCAGACGGCAGGGCTATTTCTTCTAGGCCAGCGCAAGCCGTGAGCTCGAGAAGGAGCTTGCCCCCGACCGGGCTGCCTGACCAGCGCAGGTGCTTCAAGGCGTCGCACCGTTCGAAAGTCAGTTCCACGTCGTGCAGGCCTGGCGCGTCAGAGTCTGGCAAGAGCACGCCGCCCAGGACTGGCACCTCAAAGCCAGCTAGGGCAGGGCAGTCCCTAAAATCGAACTTGGCCAGGGAGCACGTTATCTGCTGGGGCAGGCAGCAGCGTGCAAAAGCTTTACAGTTCTCGACGAGAATGCGCAGCAGTTCCGCCGCGGTGGACAGCGCTGGTAGTGCTATCTCGCTGAGCCGTTCGCACCCCCCCACCTCTATCCATAGTCGTCCACTGTCGTCAAGCTTGGCAAGGCCAGCCGGCTTAGCTGCGGACAGTCGGACTGCCCTATCCTCACGGTGCCCCCCACCGTCGTCAGCCGTGGTACTACTACCGGGTGGTCAAGGGAACGTTCGCCGGGGCTCTGCGCCCCCGCTGTACCCGGCCGGACGCCTAGCTTCCTCAGTCCTACGCAGAAGCCGCCGCCGACCGTAACTAGTTGGGGCAGCCAGTCTGACACGGGGGTGGCGCAGTCGTGGCAGATCAAGGCCAGGTCACCGTCTACTCTGGTTAGCGTTGGCACCCATAGCAAGCGTAGAGCTTCGGACCCTGTCACCTTCATCTCGAAGCCTCCGGTGACCTGCCGCAGCCCCCGCCAGGTGACGGCCTGCAGTTCGCGGCAACACCGGACGTCAAGGCTGACCTGGGCCGCCGCCGCTGTCTCCACGCTGTGCAAGGCCAAGCGTTGTGTGGAACAGGACCTGACGTTCAGGGTAAAGTCTCCGCCGCCCGGCCTCAGCGTCAGTGCTGGCCTTAACAAACCCTCTAGCCACAACTTCACGGGTTGCGGCCCAGCGGCGCCGGTGGCGGTGTCAATGACACTGAGATTGGGGCACCGACCGAAGTAGAATAAGAGCTTGGGGGGGGGCTCGGCCTCCGCCGCGGGCCGCTGCTGCGTAAAGCAGAACTCCTCCAGCGTGGGGCAGGACGGGAAGAGAATCGCCCCGCTTACTTCTTCGCCCGCTCTGGGCCGAGCAGTCTGTCTGCGACCAGCTCAGCACTTGCAAGCCCTTGGGCAAGACGGCAAAGAGGTCGTCTCCCTTGGCCACAGCTAGGCACAAACCCTGCAAGCGCAACCGAGTGATCACACGGTCCGTAGCGTTGTGCTCCTGCAGAGGAAAGTATGTAAGGTCCTGTTGCTTCAGTGTGACGACGTCGCAGTCCGTGGCTTGCCTAGCCAGGGGCACCACCAGCTCGGTGGCCCCGGCCGGCTCCGACGCTGACTTGACGTCGGGGCCGGGCGCAAAGCGCTGGACGACAGCCTCCAGGGCGTCCCAGTAAGCCTGAGCGGCCGCCTGCTCCATCTTGCCTGCCCGGCCCAGCGCTCCCTCACTTCTGCTAGTGTGGGCACGGCCAGGGGGAGAAGATGAGCTGCCGCTCCTTCTCTAGCCCCCGCACGGCCAGCTCCCACGCGCGCCTGTTGTCGGTCGCTGGGCGCAGAAGGCCGTTGCGGTCGCAGACTGTCTGCACCCAGTGGCTTAGGTTCGACAGTACCTCTGCCAGGCGGTCGCGGCCCGCCGGATCGTTGGAGACATGCGTTCCGTCCAGCCAGTTGTACCAGTGCAGGCATGCCAAGAGCAGGGTCCGCCGCCGGCTGGCCTCTCGCTCCTCCGCGAGCCAGTCGGGGCACACACAACAGGCCGCCAGGCGTTCGCCCCGCCGAGGTAGGCCAGCCAGGGGTATGGCGGCGGCGCGCGCCGGTGGTCCGCCCGGCTGCGTGGCCGGGGGTCGGCCCTCGCCAACTCGCCATCCACTGCGCTTTGTCCAACTACCTGGCTCGGCAGAGAGCTCGGCCGGCGCCCGCTGGGCCCGGGTGGGGAGGGGGGTGAGGGAAGAAGGAACAGCTCCGGCAGGGGAGGGCCGGGGGAGAAGGCAGCAGGGCAGGGCCGCGCCCTCCCCCCCGGGGCGGCCACACTGATAGCAGATCTTCCCTGGCCTCGCGCGTGGCCCCGACGAAGAGAGCCAGCCCCCGTCGTCGCCCTAGCCAACCGCGGCTTTTTCTTGGCCTTCTGGGTTAACCGGACCCTCCCCCCTCCCCCGCCTAGCTCCGCGGAAGCAGCAGCAGGGGGCACTCCTCCACGACGGGCGGCTGGCAAGCTGCTGCTAGCCCGTCCAGTTGCTCCAGCAGAGGGCACTGCCTCAAGGTTAGCTCCACTTTCAGCGGCTGTCCCGCCCGTCCCGGGGGAAATCCTAGGCGCCTGAGCGAAGCGCACTGGGATACCGTGAGTTTCAGCTCGTCGGGGCCGGGGGGCAGAACCAGTTCCGTGAGGCCAGCGCACTCGCGGAGGGTGAGGGTGAGCTTGCCACAGGCCAGCCCGTCTGGCCAGCCTAGGTCCCGCAGCTGGGGGCAAGCCTGGAAAGTCAGGGTGGCCCCCTGGCAAGCTGTCAAGGCTGGCAGCCCGAAGCTCCCCAGCTCTGCACAGCGCTTGATCTCTACACGCAGGGCGTGGCTCAGGGTTGACAGCTGCCGTAGCTGTACTTCGTGTAAATTCCCACAGTCGGCAAGTGTTAAGAGTACGGTGCCCGCCGTGCGCAGCTCTGGCAGCGCCAGCCGGACTAGCGGACAGGCTGTCAGCTCGAACTCCAGGGTGCCCTGTACGGTCTTGAGCTTGTCTAGGCCCAGCCGGTATTCGCCTGTGCGCTCCGGTCCGCCGCGCGCGGACAGCTCCGGTCCGCCGCGCCCGGCCAGCACGAGCGTGAGGTTGCGGCCCACGGAAAGCAGTTCCGGCAGCCTAGGGGCCGCGGGGCAGGCGCAGCCCGAGCCACGCCAGACCAGGCTGTGGCCTACCGTTCGTAGCTTCGGCAGCTCGAGCGCTGGTGGCGAGGGAAGCCTTCCAGCTGTAGGACTAGGTCTTGCCCGCAGCTCTGCAGTGCTGGCAGTCCGAAGCCGGGCTGCGTGGCCAGCCCCCCCGTCCCGGACACGTGCACTTGCAGACGAAGTGAGCCCAGCACCGTACGACAGTCCGGCCACCACGCTCCGAGGAAGCCCGGGGACAGTCCCGTGAGGGTGCACTGCATGTCTCCGGTGACCCGGCGCAGCCCCCGCCAGCTGAAGTCTGCCAGTTGCCCGCACCGTTCGACCGTCAGCTGGACGTTGGCCGCCGGCCCCGCGCTGTGCAAGGCCAGGTGTTGCAGGGAGCAGGACACGGCTGTCAGGTCAAAGTCTCCGCCGCCCGGCCTCAGCGTCAGTGCTGGTCCGGGCAAGCCTTGCAGCACTAACGACACGGGCTGCGGCCCGGTGGCGCCAGTGGCGGTGTCAATGACCCGCAGATTAGCGCACTGCCTGAAGTAGAAGATCGGCGTCACGGGCTCGGTGGCCGGCGCGGGCGGCTGCTGGGTAAAGTAGAACTCCTCCAGCGCGGGGCAGTCCTTGAAACGTAGCATGCCGTCTGTTTCGCCTGGTCCGGACCGCTCGGCCCGCGAGCAGTCAGTCTGCGACCAGCTCAGCACTTGCAAGCCGGCGGGCAAGACGACCGGGAGGATGGCTCCCTGGGGCCAAACTAGGCCAAAACCCTGCAAGTGCAACCGAGTCAGGACGCGGCCCGTAGTGCGGTGCACCGGCAGGGGAAAGTGCTCGGGGCCGGGCAGCGCCAGTGTCCGGCCCCGGTGCCCGCGGTCGGCCCCGCCAAGGACACCACCAGCTCGGTGGAGCCGGTCCGCCCCCCCGGGGCGGCGGGGCCGGGCGCGAAGCGCTGGATGGTGGCGTCCAGAGCCTCCCAGTAACGCTGGACGCCGGCCTGCTCGTCGCCCCCGCCTAGCTGCTCCAGCTCCGTTGAGCTGGGCACTGGCAGGGGGGAGAAGACGAGGCGGCCCTCCCGCGCAGCCGGCGCGCGGCTAGCTCCCACACGCGCTGGTTGTCGGTCGCTGGTGGCCTCAGGCCGGTGCGGCGGCCAACTTCAGTGACCCAGTAGCTTAGGTCCGACAGGACGGCCCGCAGGGGGTCGTGCCCGTCCGGGGCGGACGGCCCGTGCAGCCAGTGGTACCAGTGCAGGCACGTCAAGAGCGGGGCGCGTAGCTGGCTGGCCGCTCGCTCCTCCGCGAGCCAGCCGGGGCACACACAGCAAGCCGCCGGGCGCTCGCGCTCGCTGAGGTAGGCGAGCAACGGGTACGGCGGTGGTAGCGAACGCGGGGCCCGCCCGGCCGCCCGGCCGGGGGGCGGCTCTCGTGAGCTCGCCATCCACTGTGCTTTGGCCAGATGTGTGGGAGCAGGGAAGAGAGCTCGGCTGGGGCCCGGGTAGGGCAGAGCGGGGGGGGGGGGGGGCAGGACAGGGGCCGGGGGGGGGGGGGAAGAGGGACCTCCCAGGGCAGGGGTTTCCTCCCCAGCTCCGGCGTCGGTGGTGTAGGGGGGGAGGGGAGGATCCTCCGGGTGCTGTGGTCAGAGCTTGGCAGGGGCGGAGACGTGTGCGCTCCTCGTCCCGCCTTTTTTTAATCTTACAAGTAGCCACACCCCCACGGATAAGCCTGCATGTTTTCACGGCAGAACGTCGGCAGGCCGGCTCGCCTCATACCTTTGCCTGCTACCACACGAATGTCGTTACCGAACATTTCGGTGCATATCATGCCACCGTAAGGTGACGTCGAGACATCCCAGGTTTGGATGTTCTGGTTGAAGGCACAGTTACCTGCAAACATCTCCGACATACCCCCCTGCGCCGCTGCCAAGGACACAACCCAGCGGTCTAGCGGTTGGTTGAATGCGCACGTATCGAGCTGGGGGCAGGAAAAAGCTTGATCCATAGAGGAGACTTTGCTAGTGTCCCAACTGTTAATGTCCTGATTGAAGGCTGTAGCACCGGAAAAGACCAGGGCCATGGAAGTTACTAGCGAGGTGTTCCAAGCACCGAGCGGTTGGTTGAAGGCCCGTGCCCCAGAAAAGGTTCCAGCCAGGCTGGTGACTTGGCTCACGTCCCAGTCATTGATCATTTGGTTAAAAGCGACGGACGAAAAGGTACTTTCCAGGGTTGTAACCTGGCTCACGTTCCAGCCTCCGATCGGTTGGTTAAAAGCATTTGCTCCCAAAAAGGTCCCCTGTAGCGTTGTGACCTGGCTTGTATCCCAATTGCCGATGGAGTTGTTAAAACCTGAATCTCTAAAGTTTTCGGCCAGGCTAGCTACGCCGCTCGTATTCCAGCCGCTCAGGTCTTGGTTGAACTTGGTGCAACCCAAAGACATCTCGCGCAAGCCGTCGGGATGCGTCGCGGGCGTCAACCACGACCAGTCCCAGTCGCGCGCGTCGCCTGTATAACCAACAGCGCCAGCCAGCAGGTACTCGGGCGCCACGCCTAACAGTGCCCGCGTGCCCCGCGTCGGTGCTGTGTAACGCAGACTCAGTGAGTCCCCAAACATGCCGCTGGTGCTGCCGACCGGGTGGTACAGCTGCACGTCGCCCCAGGCCAACACCTCCACCACTCTCGCGCCCTGCACGTACCACAAGCCGTCCACCCGGCCGGCCAGCTTCAGCCAGTAGTTGCCACGACGGGGGTACGCGTGCGTGCACGTCGTGGCGTTACCATGCACGCAGGTGGCGGCGGCGGACCCGTCTCCCCAATCCACACCGTACGTGCCGTCCGCACCGGAGCCAGCGGTCGGTGACAACACGAGCGTAAAGGGGCCGAAAACGATCACTAGAGCATAGAAGAGCGAGCGAGAGCACGCGGCGGGCCAGCGCGTCTGGTCTACCCGCGTGTACGGAGCCAGCTGCGTGCAGTCCACCGTACCAGCGTCGAGGGCAGGCGTGTTCCAGCCCGTGAGTGAGAGGTCGAAGGCGTCTGGTACGCCGGCAAACAGGCGCGCGAAACGCTGCAGGTTCGGCAGCACGGTCCAGGCCTGCAGCCCCGTGCTCGTCAGCGCCCCGCAGCCCGCCCACATCTCGCTCACGTCCTGCAGCGCCGTGGTGTTCCAGCGCGACAGGTCCAGCGACACCAAGGCCGGCAGGTTAGCAAACGCGCGGCTGGAGTTGCGCAGGCGGTGGAAAGCCCAGGCGCGCACCGCCGAGGGTGCGACCAGGCCGCGAGAGTTCTCGAACATGCAGACGATCGACAGTGCGCCCGACACGTCCAGGCCGTGGCTAGGGTCGACGGGCAGGGGCGTGGTCAGCTGCGCAAAGCTGTAGTCCCACGAACGCACGGACCCCGTGTCCTGCAGCGCGGCCAACGGTGGCACGTACGTGAGGCCCGGCGCCCCGTACAGGTGGTAGCCGCTGGTTTCGTGGAAGCGCAGCTCTCCCCACTGCCAGATCGCGTCCAGCCGCAGGCCCGCGGGCGCCGCCGCGTGCCACGCGGGCGTTAGTGCCCAGCCGCGGATCGGCTGGCGCTCGCCGGGGTCAGCGGTCACCACGTAGGTGCCGGCGGCCGGGTACGTGTGCGTGCACGGGGCGGCGCCCGAGTCCTGGCACAAGCTGGGGGGCGAGCCGTCCCCCCAGCTCACCAGGAACGCGGTGGCGACCTGGGCCAAGGAGCGCCGGCGGGCGCCGGCGGGCGGCCACAGCGGCCAGACAAAAGTATCGCCCGGCGCCGCGGTCGTGAGTTCCAGGATCGTGGCGCCCCCGGGGCACACGACCGACGGACAGGCCTCTTCCTGCGTGGGGCACTTAAAGACACAAGCCGCCCCGGCCCCGGCCGCCCCGAGGAGCAGCCAGAGTGCAAGGCGGTCTCTCATCCTTCCCTCTGTCGTCGACTCCGGTTCCACGCCCCTGATGATGTCCGTTGCAGGCTTTGGAGAACTTACCTGCCGCTCGTCACCGGGGCACACTGGGCGGAAAACTGTCAGGCCAAGGGAAAGCGCAGGGGCGGCGTTCAGAGGGGGGGGGGGACACGGGGGGGGACCCCCCCGGAGGCGCCCGGGGGGCACGGGGGCCCGCGGGGGGCGCGGAGGGGGGGGCACGGGGGGGGGACCCCCCCCGGGGTCGCTAGCTCTGCCCAAAAGCTTGGGTGTGGCCCAACGCGCGCTGAGCCGGATGTTGTTGGGTGCCCGGGCGATGGCCTGGGCGGCGGCCTGGGCGCCGGGGGCCGGGGCGTTGCACGTGCTGAGTGCGTACCACGAGGGCCAGCTGGCCTCGACCCTGCTGGAGCTGCAGTTTGACCAGGCCGACCTGCCCCCGGCCGGGAGTGCGGCACGCTCGAGTTTGTGCTGGCGGACGCGGCGCTGGGCGACGGCGAGCGGGGCCTGCTGTACGGCGAGCTCGAGGTGTGCCGGCCCCAGAGCACCGTGGAAAGGACGCTGCTCTGCTACGTGCCCGAGGGCTTCCACACCGCGGACCTGAGCCACTGCGAACCCCTCGGCAACCTGGTGCAGGCCGAGAGCGAGGCGGCGCGGGCGGCCGCGTGGCGCCAGTACTCGGTGCTCGCGCGCCAGGGGCAGGCGCGGGGCGCGGACGGCCGGCGCCGGGCGCTGCAGGACGGCGGCGTGCAGCCCTGCCCCGACGGCCAGGACATCTGCGCCTGCACCGCCCAAGAGAGCGCCGACCACGGCTGCGCGCAGCTGTCCGCCGCGGCCGGCCGGTACCAGTGCTTCAAGCAGACCCGGCAGGGCGCGACGTTCTCGCGCTTCTGCGTCGACAGCCAGCAGTGCCTGCAGCCCGGGGACGTGGCCTGCCTGCAGGGGCAGGTGCGCTGCTTGGCCGCCCGCGGCGGCGGCCTGTACGGCGCCCACTGTGACACGCCGTGCCCGGACGGCACGCAGTGCACGCCGCTGGTCGGGCACGCGGGCGCGGGCAACTGCTCCGCCCTCCCTTCGGCGCTGGGCGGCAGCATGATCGGCGACACGCCCAACACGGCGAGCTGCTGGGACGAGGCGCTGACGCAGGCCGTGCTGGCCGGGGCGGCGGAGAAGTTCGCGCGGACGTTCCGGTCCGGTTACGAGGGCGCCGCCAAGCTGCAGGAGGCGCTCAAGGGGGCGGCCGCGGTACGCAACGCGGCGTTCGGCGCGCTGGACAATCGCAGCCGCGCCCTCAACGCCACGCTCGCGTCCCTGGTCCTGCAGCAGGCCACGCTGCGGGAACAGGAGCAGCGGCTGGCGGGGGACCTGAACGCGTCGGTGCGGCGGGCGGCCGACGCCATGCGCGAGTACCAGGACCGGCAGGGCGAGCTAGCCGGCCAGTTTGAAGTGCAGACCCAGGGGGTCCTGCAACGCCTCGACGACTACAACGACAACCTAGCGGCGGACGTGCAGGCGCTGCAAGCCCTGCTGCGGCAGCTGGGGCGGGTCGGCACGGAGCAGGCCGCGCTGCTGGGCGAGTACACCGTGGACCTGGCGGGGCTCGTGGACCTGGCGCGCGCGACGCTGGCCGAGATCCGCGAACTGCAGGTGCGCGAGCGCAACCGCCGCGCCCTGGCGCGGGCCCTGTTCGACTACGCCGCCCTCGCGCTGCGGCAGTACGGCACGCAGCTCTTCGCCGAGGGGGCAGCGCGCCCCGCGGCTCGGCGTGGTTCGCGGAGCGGGAGGACGCGTGCTGGTTCCGCTTCACCGTGGTGCTGCAGTTTGCGCAGAGCCAGCTCGGCGGCCTGCTGACCGAGTCCCGCAACTTCTCGGCCTGGGCCCTCGAGGACCCCGAGGTCCGGCTGCAGTACCAGACCTACGCGCCGAGCGCGGCGGAGCGGCGGCCGCCGGCGGCGGGGCGGCCCGGTCGCTCGAAGAGTACTGGAGCCTGCCGGGGCTCACGGGGGGCGGCGTGTTCTCCCGCTACGCCGCCGAGGTCGCCCGGGTGTCCGCCCTGCCGCTGCAGTGGCTGGTGCTGGGCACGGTCCGCTTCTTCTGCCACCCCGAGTTCTTGATGGAGCAGTCGGACAACTGGTTCACCTTCCGGGACATCATGCAGCTGCTCGGGCCCGCCGACTGCACCGTGCCCGCCTCCCTCACGGCCCCGCGCGCGCCGGGCGACTGCAACTGCTGGCTCACGGCGACCAGGCAGCGCTGCCTGCGCACGGAGCAGGGGCTCGGCGGCGTCCGGTGGGAGCCGGGCGCGACCGACGAGGCCTTCCTGGACCTGACCAACGGGGGCGCGTGCAACCAGGCGTCGGACCTGACGGCGGCCTTCTACTCCTTCTTTCCGGGCTGGCCGGCCGTGGCGACGCTGCGCTCCTTCGCGGAGCTGAACCAGCTGCTGCGCGCCTGGTGCGAGCAGTCGTCCCTGCCCGACCAGACGGGGGCGAACGCGTCGTACGCCAACACCAACCTGTACCAGCTGTCACGCGAGGCGGAGCTCGGCGACGCGGCCGGCTCGCAGGAAAAGCTCGGCGTGTGGCAGCGCCTGGCGGCGGCGGGGACCGGCGCGCAGGCCTGCGCGACGCACTGGGCCGACCTGGAACCCCAGACCAAGCAGCTGCAGGAGCGCACCGGCAACCCGCGGGCCTACACGTTCCCGCTGCTCTTCTACAAGAGCGCCCAGTTCGCGACGCAGTTCTTGCGCCTGAAGCAGCTGAGCCGCATCTTCCTCGAGGTGTACGGGGACCTGCCCGACGACCTGAGCCTGGGGGAACGGGCCTTCTTCACGGCCGCCCCCGCGCAGACGCGCGCGCCACAGCTCCCGCCGCCGCTGGCCGCGCTGCAGTGGGTGCCCCCGCCCCAGCCCCAGCGCTGCGCCACGTTGACGGCCGCCTTCGCCACGCCCGAGCTGCTGCCCCTGTGGCTGCTGCGCCACGTGGAGACCAGGCAGGCCTTCCGGCTGCGGCTCACGGACCCGCGCACGGGGCGGACGCACGAGCGCGCCCTGGAGCCGGTCCGGCGGCACCAGCTGCCCGAAGAGTCCATGCTGGTGCTGGGCTACCTGGCCTGCCTGCACTTCTGGTGCGGCTTCCAGGCCGGCTACGGCTTGGTGTACGACGTGCTGCCGTACGAGGTCAGCGGCCACCCGCTCGCGGCGCTGCGCTCGACCGACTACGCGCTCTTTACGTTGCGGGACCAGGACGGGCGGCCGGACCAGAACGCCCACCTGCTGTACCCGCTCGAGTGTGCGCGGCCCTGGGCGGGCGGCGCGTGCGCGCCCCGCAACGTCCTGAACCGCCCCCGGGTCCCCCTGGCCGCCGCCGACGACAACGCCGCCCGCGCCTGGAAGGAGCAGCACGGCAGCGCCCGCTTCGAGCCCGCCCGCGCCGGCACTACCCCGGCCGACAGCCGCAAGCGGCTGCGGGAGCCGGACGGGGGGGGGGCCGTGGCAGCAGCGCCGCTGCGAGGACGCGCAGGAGCGGGGGGAGGGGCCGCTGTGCGAGCTGCTGCGCACGCACTGGTGGCCCGAGGTCCGGTTCTGGGAGGGCGAGACCCTGGACAACCTGGGCGGGGAGTCGGGGCTGCTGCGCCTGGGCCAGCGGACCTGGAACGAGCGCCTCACCTTCCGGGTGCGCCTTCCGCGGCGACCTGCGCAGCGCCTGCCCCAGCGCGGCCCTGGCCAAGCTCGTGCCCCGGGCCGGCGGCCAGGAGCCGGGGCTGCGCCTGGTGCTGGACTACACCGCGCAGGAGGCCGGGTCCCGGAACGGGAGCGGGCTGTACGTGGCCCTCACGACGACGGCCGCCAACGAGACCGTGGCCGCCGAGCTGCGCGCCGCGGGCCGCTACGTGCTGGACGTGCCCGGCACCGACGCGCCGGCCGAGCGTGTCCGGGCCCTGGCCGCGGGCGCCAGCGGCCTGGTGGGCGCCCTGTGGTCCTTCCCGCACGGGCCGGCGGAGACGCCGGGGCCCGCCGCCGGCTGGCCCGCGGCGGGCGGCGTCCGCTGCTGGGACCTGTCCCTGGACCAGACGCGCTACGCGCCCGCCGGCTCCTTCTCACGGCCCACGTCGACAGCGCGCCGGCCGTGGGGTCACAGCTGGCGCAGCTCCAGGGGGGCATAGTGGCCGCGGCCGCGGCCGCCTCCTTTGCAGCCAGCGCGCGCGTGCAGTCGACCATGGGCCTGCTGCTCGGGCTCGCGGGCGCGCGGGGGCTGGACCCGGAGGTGCAGGCAGAGCGGCTCAACGGCTGGCAGAACCAGCAGGACGCCCTGCGCGACAGCATCCTCCGCGCCCTGGCGCTGAACCGAGCGCAGGTGCGCGACCGGGCCGAGGCGTACCAGGACGTCGCGGCCGCCGTGGCGCGCGCCCTGGCGGCCGCCGAGAAGGCGCTGCGGGGCTACGACGAGGACGAGGCCAGCCTCCGCCTGGCGCTGAACGAGACCAGGGACCGGCTGGCCAGGGCGAAGCAAGAGACAGGGAAGCTCGACCAGCTGCGCGTGCGTGCCAACGAGCTCACGGCCGCCGCGGGGGCGGCGCTCGCGAACCAGGGCCTCTTTGAACAGGTGCTGGACGCCTTTGTGGACACGGAGCGGCCGGCCCGGTACTTCAACGGGCTGGGCGTGACGCCGCTGGCGCCGCCCTCGCCCGCCAAGCAGGACGCGCTGGCGCGCTTCGTGGCCGCCCTCAAGCAGTTTGGCCAGGACTTCTGGGAGGGGCTGCAAGAGACGGTGCGGGCGGTGGCCGACTGTGTGAAGAAGTGCATCCTCACCTGCATGCCGGATATTTGCAAGAAGGACAGAAAGCCGCTGGGTTTCATCCCCGTCCCGAACCGGGGCCCCTGAACCGCAAAGTACCTACGTGCATCGTGTTCAGGGCTCTGTATTTCTGGGGGATCAACCTCTTGGTGGGGCTGCTGCTCTTGGCGGTGCTCTTTTGTGTCCTCCGATGTGTGGTGTGCGGTGGCTGTGGCAGAAGAAGCCGGCAGGGCGTCCCACCCTCCGCGGCGGGCGGGCGCGCCAGGAACGCGCCGGGCGGCGAGTGAACTAAGATACACGAGGTGCGGCACCAGTTTTTAAATAAAAGAAAACCAAACTCAGAGGTTGGCAGGTACTGACCGACGCCGGCCGAGCCCGTACGAGGGGGTGTTCTCTCTCTCTTGCTTGCTTGCTCTCTCTCTCTCTCTCTCTCTCTCTCTCTCTTTCGCCCGCACACCGACACAGACGCCACGGTTTTTAGCACGCCAGCTGCTGCGCCCAGTAGGAGTAGTAATTGGACAAGGAGGGGACGTACGCTGGGGGCGCCGACGGGCCGGGGGCGTACGCCGGGGGCGCCGACGGGCCGGGGGCGTACGCTGGGGGCGCCGACGGGCCGGGGGCGTACGCGAAGGTATCGAGGGGAGGCGTCCAGGCAGAGGCTAGAGCCGCCACCTCCGGGTGTGCCGCCGCCGCGCCGCCCTTGCGCTGGGCTGGGGGGGGCCACACACGGGCTGCGCCTGCTGCACGTGCCAGCACACTGTGCAGACAGAAGCTGGTTGGCTGGGTTCCGCCTCCACCGGCTGCTGCTGCGCCAGGCCGCACGCCGTGCAGACAGTCCACGGCTGGCTGGGCTCGGCCTCCGCCGGCTGCTGCTGCTGCTGCTGCACTTGCCAGCACGCTGTGCAGACAGTCCACGACTGGCTGGGCTCCGCCTGCGCCGGCGGCTGCTGCTGCTGTACGTGCTGGCACACCGTGCAGACAGTCCACGACTGGCTGGGCTCCGCCTGCGGCTGCTGTACCAGCACGCAGGCGGTGCAGACAGAGGGCTGCTCCTCGGATTTAGCCTGGGCCCGGTGCTCCTGGCAGGTCGTCCAGCTGACGGACGACTCCCTGGGGTCGGCCTGCGCCAGCGGCTGGTGCTTCTGGCAGATCGTGCAGAAGAAGGTCGACTCGCTGAGCTCCGCCTCTGCCACTGGCAGCTGCTTCCGCGCGCAGCTGGGGCACACAAAGGTGGTGCTGTGCGAGACCGAGACCACCTCCTGGGCCGCCCCCGCCGCGGCGGGCCGCCCGCCGTCCGGCAGCTTCCGCGCGCAGCTGGGGCACACAAAGGTGGTGCTGTGCGAGACCGAGACCGCCTCCTGGGCCGCCCCCGCCGCGGCGGGCCCCCGCCGTCCGGCAGCTTCCGTGCGCAGCTGGGGCACACAAAGGTGGTGCTATGCGAGACCGAGACCACCTCCTGGGCCGCCCCCGCCGCGGCGGGCCGCCCGCCATCCGGCAGCTTCCGTGCGCAGCTGTGGCACACAAAGGTGGTGCTGCGGGAGGGCTCCCGCGCCGCGTCACAGCTGACGCAGATCCACGGCAGAGTGACGCTGGCCTGGCCCCCGGGAACAGGCTTCGGCGCCCCCCGCAGCACCTCCTCGGCCGCCTTGAGGGGCACTAGCCCCGCGGCGTAAAACAAGATTTCCGCCTCGCCTGGCGGGGCACCCTCCATGGACAGCTGGACGCTCTGTGGGTCCAGGACGGTGTCCCCCAGCTCCTGCCGGGCTTGGGCCAACCCCCGGCAGAACTCCTGGTACGCCGTGATGGGTACCTTGAAGACATGCGTGTCCGCCTCCACCTGCAGCGTCTCCTGGACCGCCGACGTCAGGAGCGCTGGCACGGGCGGCGACCCGGACAATGACAGAGAGTCGGCCGCGCCACGCTCAGGGACCCGGCTACCAGCCTGTGACTCGCTCAGCGCTACCGACGGCTAGACCACGTGCGGCCCGTTCAGAGAAGCGAAGATGGGCTCGAAGGCACTGTCTGCCTCCCGTCCCTCAGGCTCGCCTGTTGTGCCCGGCCGTGGTTCCCTTGCGCTCTGGGCCGGCGGGGCCCCCGCCCGGCCTTTGTCTCGCACCCGCTGCATAAGTTGCACGTACCACAGTTGCACAAACACCTGCTGGGCCGGGGTCAAGGGGGCCGACGACGGCATGGCCCACTGCGCCCACCCCTCAGTCTGCGTCACGTGCCGCTCCAGCTCGGCCTGGTGGTCGTACCCCGCCACCGTCGAGCGCAACAGCGACAGGTAGTGCGGCGAAGTACCCGGAGAGTCTGTGTGCGGGTGGGTAAAAGCGAACGTGCCGGGCTGCCGGCCGAGCCGGCCAGCGTGCGCGGCTCCTGGCGGCCCGGCTCCCGATAGCTCACCCGCAGCGAGGTGCCGCTCTCGGCCGGCTCGCGCGCGGCCGCCAGCAGCAAGGGGACGAAGCCCGCCCCCTTGACCTCCCCCAGCGGGTTCGGCACCGGCTCTCCCGCCCTCACCTGGAGCCGCTTTTCTACCACCACGTACCGTGTCCCCTGCAGCGAGAGTGGATAGAAGAAGGCGGGCAGCTTGAGCATGGCCGGGCCCGTGCGGGCCAGCACTCGTTCCACGTCCAGTGGTGTCCTGAGGCACTCGACGCCCCCATCTCCCAGGGCTCTCGCCACCTCGTCGCACCAGGTGCGGTCGTCACAGTGGATCGAGTGCCCGTCATCGTACACCACCTGGCAGAAGGACGCCGCCGCGTCTGTCGTGTGACCAAAGTAAGTCCGCAGCAGCCGGAGCAGGTCTTGGGCCAAGGAGCTGTCCCGCGCGCCGTCCGGCGCCTCGTCCACCGCCGGTGCCTGGCCGGGGCCTCCTTGGAGCGCGCGCCCGAGTATCTGCCGTAGTACCTCGGAATCGGCCGAGCGCAGCCAGGCATCTTCCAGGCGGAAGCTGTAGCAGGCCGGGAGCCGGGCTTCGTCGCAGACAGTCAGGTGGCCGCGCGCGGGACGCTCCTCCGCATGAATAGCTTCCCCCGCCAGCCACAAGCAATGGCCGCAGCAGCGTTGGCAGGCCCCGGGGCCGTCGCACACGCGGCCACAGGACCGGCAGAAGCAATGGGGCGTACTGCCGCCCGCCAACAGGTGCAACACTTCCTCCCGGGACACGCGCTCCGGGGCCGGGGCCACGTGCAGGGACTCCGAGAGGAGGCTGTCTAGGTCGGGCGGGCCCCCGAACCCGCGCGCCTCCAGCGGGTCCTGGTCCTGGGGGCCCGGATCCTGGTCCTGGTCCGGGTACGGGTCCTGCAGCTGGACTTTAAACACTGAAACACTGGGCTCAAGAAAATCTGCCATTCTGCTCGCACCGCCGTACTACCGACCGTAGCCAGAGCGAGGGAGGGCCCGACTTCTTTTGTCAGTACCACCCAGCGTGGTAGCAGGGGCACGCGAACGGGGGTGACAGAAAGCCAGGAAGGGGGGGAGGGCGGCGCCCTCCCGCGGGCCAGGGGAGGGGGAGCGGGCAGGGGGGGGGGCGGCCCGCGGCGGGGGCGGGGGAGGGAGCCGTGGCGCCCCTTCCTCCACCCCGCGCCCGGCGGCCGGGCGCCGTCGGGGCCGCCGGGCACACAGGGCGAGGCGGAGGCCACGCCGGTGTCGGGAGCCCGGCGGAGGCACGCTCGTCGGCACGGTCGTACCCCCGGCCGGGGGGCAGGCCGCGCCCGTGTTGGGTAGGGAGGGGCGCCGCACCCCCGGGCGGGCGCGGGGGGGGGGGGGGGGGGGGGGCCACGCCGGTGTCGCGGGCCCGGCGAGAGGAGCGCTGGTCGGCACGGTCGGCACCCCCGGCCGGGAGGGGGGAGCGGCGGCGGGCGGGGGCGGGGACGGGGAGCCCGGGGGCCTGTACACCCCAAAACGGCGCGGGCCGCCCCGGGGGGCAGTGGTACCCGCATGGAGCTGAGCGAGCCGGCCTGGACGGAGCACTGCCCTGCCTCCCTCGCCGGAGACTCCGCCCGGCAGCTCGCTAGCTCCGCGCAACTGCAGGCGCTGC
The DNA here is from genome assembly GCA_019918135.1 of Paulinella micropora. Taxonomy (NCBI): domain Eukaryota; phylum Cercozoa; class Imbricatea; order Euglyphida; family Paulinellidae; genus Paulinella; species Paulinella micropora. The sequence goes on along the minus strand of WBZZ01001035.1, from coordinate 40,153 downwards.
TGCGGCGCTACCGCGTGCCCGTGGGCGGAACGCAGCCGTTCAATAGCACCAGCTTCACGGGGGGCAAGTTCCTGCTACCGGATGACCCGCAAGTCTGCTTGCAGGTGGTGGAGCTGCTGGCCTGCCTGCGGGGCACGCCCTGGGCGGTGCCGCTGGTCGAGCGTACGCTGCCAGACGTTGGTAAATTCTACTTGGACCTAGACTGGGCGCTGCCGGGCCACACGGCCTGCCCGACCGAGATCCTGGCGCCCTGCGACAGCGCGGGGCCGGCCGCCCTCCACCGCGACTGCTTTGTCGCCGTGGCGCACCGGGCCGTCGGGTTCCTGGTCGCGGACCCGGCGCTGAGCACGGCCGTGCTGCTCAACTCCTGCGGCTACTGCCGGTGCGCAGGTGCTACAAGGCGTCGTTCCGGCTCGTGTACCACTCGCTGTACCTGCCCAAGGCCGCGGCCAAGGCCCTGGCCTCCTCGTCGCCAAGCTGTGTCACGTCCACTACGGCTGCGAGCGCGCCCAGGGCGAGCTGCTCACCAAGGTCGTCGACCAGTCGGTCTATGACAAGAACCGCCTCATCCGCTACCCGTACGCCGACAAGGGCGCCAGGCTAGTGTGTGCGACCTGCCGGGAGCTCGGCGGGGCCAAGCTGCAACTGTGCCTCAAGGGCTCCTGCCGCACCGTCCTGGCCGGCCGGCCCTGCGTGCCGGTGGGCCGCCTCGGCGCCGGCGGCGAGCTGACGACCCGTGGCCTGTCGTGGCGCGACTTCCTGCTGGACGCCAGCGTGCGGCAGCAACGGGCGGGCGCGCCGCCGCCGCCGCCGCCCCCCGGCCTGGCGCCGAGGCTGCAGGAGCTCGCACGGCTGGCCCGGGCGGCCACCCTGGTCGTGGAGGACGAGCCCCCGAGTGGCACCCCCCCGCGCCGCCCGCGTCCCCGCCCGCGCCGCCGCCGTCGGCCGCCCGTGGTCCGCAGCCGCCGCCGTCGGCCGCCCGTGGTCCGCAGCCGGCACAGGGGCCGGCGCGGGGGCCGGTGTACGTACCCTGGGACAGCGGGCTGCCCGGCCGCCTGCACTGCGAGCCGCGGGGCTGGGCGCCCACCCCGGGCGCCACGTACGGCTTCCGGGCGCTGCTGGAGCACCTGGTGGCGCCTTACCTCGGCGCCGCCGGCGGCGAACCGCTGCTCAACTGGGCGCAGCGCGCTCACGGCAGCCACGGGGACCGGGCTTCCGGGTGGGTGCGGGTCACGGCCTACAGCAACCTGACGGCGCCGACGCCCGCCCAGGCAGCCCGGTGCCCCTTCCAGTCGGCGGTGCGCGGCGCCGCGTACAAGCACCAGAGCAACTTTGTGTCGGCCGTCGTCAACGGGCGCAACCTCTTTTTTGTGTGCCACGACGACCAGTGCGAACCCCTGCGGCACATCCGGATTCGCTTGCCGGCCTGGGCGCTGGGCCGGCTGGGCGCCGCCCCCTAAGAATCAGCCCGTCCACGGACGCTGGGAGCCGGCCGGGCCGCCCCTGGCGCTTGCCCGGCCGGGCCGCGAGTGTGGGAGGGGGCGAGAACAGAGGGGGGAGCGAGGGAGGGGAGCGGCCAGCAGTGTCAGTAAAAACCCAAGCCAGTCGGTCACGCCAGTGAGGCCCGGCAGCCCCGGCCTGCCTCCGGACGGGGTGCCCCGCCGGCCCCGCCGGCCCCTCCCCTCCCCTCCCCCCCCCCCCCCCCCCCCCCCCCGCCGCTCTCTGGCCTCCCTTGGCCGCCCCGCCCCCCTCCCCTCTCCTCCTCCCGGAGCCCCCCCCCCCCCCTCGCACACAACCCGCCTCGCTTCCTCCCGCGGATGGCGAGCCTGCCGTACAACTGCACCTCGTGCCACAAACCGCTAGGCTGCCTGGTACCCGACTACACAAGACCTTGCTCGGCGTCACGGACGAGACCGCGAGCCCTTTGCAGGCCGAGAAAGTCATCCGCGTCCAGACGGCGGGCTTGGCTTTCTACCCCGTGGCCCAGACGGTGGCGCTCAGCAAGTTTCCGTACGGCAGCTACGTGCTGATCAAGGAAACGTACACACCCCCCGCAACCTCTCGGAACAACGCCGGCAGAGTGAGACTCCACAGTTCCCAGAGATGAAGGCCTGGGTGCCCCCCTGCGATCCCCGGACCGGGGCCGACGACGACGAGAAGCTCCGCGCGGAGGCCAGGGCCGGCGGCCGAAAGCCAGGCTCGCACTGGGAGCTGCCCGCCGAGTCGTTTTACCGGCAGGACGGCAACGATTTCCAGCGCAAGTTCGCGGCCGCGCAGTGCCCGGGAGCCCGCGGCCGGGGCAGGGAGCAGCGCTTTCTGCCGTGTGCACAGGCCTGGCTGCTAGCCGTGCTCGGCGGGGAGGCTAAAGACGACGAGGAGTTGGTGAGCATGCTGCAGCGCCTGACGGACTGGTGGATCGACGTGCTCAAGGAAGACAGGCACCAGCTGGACGACGGGTGGGTCTGCCTGGGGCAGGTCCTGGGGTACTTCGAGGACAAGCACGCCCTGGCCGTGAGGCTCACGCGGTCGACCAGGGGCCCCAGCCCCCTCCGCCAGACTAAGTAGCAGGGTGGAAGCACGGCCGTGCCGCTGGTCGCTAGACTAACCGGCGGAGCCCCCGACCAACCGCCGGCCGCGGCAGCCGGCTGTTGCCGCCTGAACTACCACTGCCGGCGTAGGAGGCCGGGGAAAGCCCGCGCATGGCGCGAGCCGAGTCGGTCCGCAAGAGTGCAGTGCTGGTCGTCAGCTTTTTATTAAAAACAAATTGGCTTCCTCTTCTATTCTACTAGGACCACACAGTCGCGCAGAGCTAACGCCACTTCGGCATTGCCATCGCCGGTGTCCTGCGCAGTCTCGTACAGGCCGCCCGCCAGCCGCTGCCACGGCGGCGCGGTCGCGGGCGCCGTCGTGGTCTGCAGGTCGTAGTACAGGTATATCAGCGACAGGCCCGGCCGGCCCGCGACCTCCGGCACGCGCCCGTCCTGTAGGTCCACCAACAACCGCTGCAGGCGCTCGAACCTGGCCGCCAGCGGCGGGTCGTGCAGCACGCCGTCCACCTCGAACCAGTGCGGGTTGAAGCGGATGTATACGACGGGCACGTTCCGGAAGCTGGGGTTGGCAGCCAACGCCGTGCTGATCTGGAGCACGCGCCCCAGCTCGCACCGGTAGCGCCGGTGCGCAAACTCGTCGTTGCCCAACAACAGCAAACACCGGCGCTCGGGCGGCAGCGACTGGAACCCGAGCAGGTGGAAGTCGGGCCGCGAGCTCACGGCTCCTGCAAACTGCGGGGTGATTTGGGCATTGCAGTGTTGGTAGAAGATGGCATTGGCAAAGTCGCGGTCAAACGCCCAGCCCTGAGTTGTCAGGAACTCGGCCAGCTGCTGCTCGCTCTTGAAGCGCTGGGCGATGCCCTCGGCCGTGTGACAGCGCTGCACGTGATCATCCAGCGAGCGCTCTGTCTTGCAGCGCGTCGTGCACTGTAGCAGGCCTTGTCCGGTCTGGAACTTGGCCGTGCTGAACGACGCAAAGAGACACAAGTGCTGCCACTTCTTGCTTTCTTCGTGCCTCTTCTCGTGTCTATTGAGATTGCTAGAGTTGCTGAAGCGGGCCCCACACTCTGGGCACGCAAACGGCTTGTCCCCATTGTGCGTAAGCAGGTGTATCTTGAGATTGCTAGAGGCAGTGAAGCGGGCCTCGCACTCTGGGCACGCAAACGGCTTGTCACCACTGTGCGTACGCAGATGTCTTTGGAGGTTGCCAGATCTTCTAAAGCGGGCCTCGCACTCTGGGCACGCAAACGGCTTCTCCCCGCTGTGCGTACGCAGGTGACTTTTGAGACTGCTAGATTGGCTGAAGCGGGCGTCGCACTCTGGGCACGCAAACGGCTTGTTCCCACTGTGCGTACGCAGGTGACTTTTGAGATTGCTAGAGTCACTAAAGCGGGCCCCACACTCTGGGCACGCAAACGGCTTGTCCCCATTGTGCGTACGCAGGTGTATCTTGAGACTGCTAGATTGGCTGAAGCGGGCCTCGCACTCTGGGCACGCAAACGGCTTGTTCCCACTGTGCGTACGCAGGTGACTTTTGAGATTGCTAGGGTCACTAAAGCGGGCCTCACACTCTGGGCACGCAAACGGCTTGTCCCCACTGTGCGTACGCAGGTGTCTTTTGAGATGGCCAGATCTTCCGAAACGGGCCTCGCACTCTGGGCACGCAAACGGCTTCTCCCCACTGTGTGTGCGCATGTGTACCTTGAGATCGCTAGCTTGGCTAAAGCGGGCCTTGCACTCTGGGCACGCAAACGGCCTGTCCCCGCTGTGCGTACGCAGGTGACTTTTGAGATGGGCAGATCTTCTGAAGCGGGCCTCACACTCTGGGCACGCAAACGGCTTCTCTTCACCGTGTGTGCGCATGTGTACCTTGAGATCGCTAGCTTGTCTAAAACATTTACCACACTGGGCACAAGTAAAATTCTTTTCCTTTGCTGGCTGTGAGCTTGGTGTGTCCTCACGCTCTTCTGCAATTGTTTTTTGTTTGTCTCCCGTCCGGGCGCTCTCGGCTGGTACACTCGGCTGAGTAGGTGTCGCATGACGCGCGCACAGCGTGGGCCACTCACGGTCTCTGGCCACGGTCGCCAGCGTCGCGAGGTTTTCCTGCAGGTAGCAGCTTTCACAGGCGGGGCGGTCCGCCGAGGCTTGGCCTCCACGCCACTCCTTGAACCAGCTGGCAGCCCTCGACGACTTTGAACGCAGCCCCCTATAATCATTTAACAAGAACATTCAGATGTCATTCACACCAACTAAAACGAATGTAAAATTTATTCACTACTATAACGACCAGACGGAAACCAAAACCAGAATTCTTTATATGGACAGAATTGGAATTATTGGCACATTTGCGGATAGTAATATAGCAAACATTTCAAACCTCAGTTATAATTTGGGTACAGTTGGATGGACAGACGGGCAATATACATTTAAAGTCCTTGAAACTGACAGCGGAAATATTGATACAGGAATTTAGCGGGAAGAATTGTTGTGTGTTTGGAATTTCTTGCTTAGAGTATAAAAGATGGAGAAGTTGAATAACGTGAAGGTGAAACCAGTAAAACAAGAGGGTGAAGGTAATAAACAGGCGCAAGGTTATAAATTATTTAATGAGCCCTATGCCAATATATTTCTACTCGCCCGTAAGAAAAGTGGAAAAACAACAGCACTCTTTGAAATACTGAAACGGACGACAGACAGAAAAACCAGTATTGTCATTATTGCTTCAACAATACACAAGGACTACATTTATAAAGCAATGGTAAGCACTTTAAGAAAAGAGGCAACCCGATGGCTATATACACCTTATACTTTGGAAAAGAAAAGAAACAGATAAAGGAGGCACCAAAAGAGCGACCGATCAAGTATATTTCGCCAGAGGTTGTTTTTGCTTTGGACGATTAAGGAAGTGGATTAAGAGACAAGTCTGTAAGCGATTTGTTAAAAAAGAACAGACACTATAAAAGTAAGGTAATTATGTCAAGTCAGTATCTGAATGACCTACGACCAGAAGCCATTAAGCAGTTAGATTATTTATTAATCTTTCCAGGACTATCTCAGGACAAAATTGAACTCGTGTGTAAACACTTAGACTTATCTTTTGATTTTGATTATTTTCTTCAAAAGTATCACGAGGCTACAAAGGAGAGATTTAATTTTCTTTATGTTTCAAGTGTTGATGATGAATTACGGAAAAACTTTGATTATCGCTTGCGATAATCAGTTAGGTGTTTTATGAAACACCAAAAATTTCTCATTAAAATGTTCATAAAAATATCTTAAATAATTATTTTTCTGTATTATATATGCCAGTATCACCAGTGATAATTTCACAACCATCAGGATATAACATCGGATACAATCCATCAATGCCACAGAAGGGAGGAAAAAAGAAAACTAAGAAAAAGGGATGTGGGCAAAAGGGGGGAAAGATTAACTGGGCAAAGGTAGGAAAAACGGCCTTGGCTGTTAATAAATTCCTTCGCGATAATAAGGTTATCTCTAGGACTGCGGGGGCATTGAGTAGCATTGGGGTGCCTTACGCGGGTAGTGTTAGTGCTACAGCATCAAAACTCGGATATGGTAAGCAACGAGGAGGTGCTGTAAAGTTTCGCTGATGATGTTCGACAATTTCACTCTCATTCGCTTTGCTCATTCTCGTTTATTGTCAAACATCGAAGGGTTAGTTAATGAAATGCAATTCTGAAATATCATAATCCATTATTTTTTCTAAAATAAAAAAATAGATATTTTATAATAAGCGGGAATGCGAAGCATGAAGCGCAATTCTAAAATATCACGCAATTCTAAAATATCAAAGGCAAAAGTCCGTCCTCCACGAGTGTATAGGAATAAGAGCGGGAGGCCTTATATTATCCAGAAGGGTAAAAAATATTATCTTAATTGTGGTAAGAAACAAATGATTTAAGCACATTACAAATTGTTAAACTTTTTATGAAATATATCGGTAATAAGCCAAAGTCGCAAAGGGCTAGTCGCAAACCAAGGGAAAAATAATCAAATCTGATTTCAATCGTCTTGAACACGAGAACAGAAACCAGATACAAAGCAACCTGCAGAAAAAATATGATATGATACACGAGCAGGAAGAAAAGGAAAAGAAGAAAAGGTATGAGATAGAAGAAGAAAAGAAAAGGCTAGAAAGAAAAGACAAAGCCGATGTCGAGAAACAAAAAGAAATAAAGGACAGGGAACATAAAAGAGAACTAGCGGATATTAATGAACGACAAGAACAAAAAGCCAGAGAACTAAGAAGGGAGCAAAAACTCATAGAAGATGTAAAATATGAAGAAGACAGAAAAAATAGAATACAAGCATTACCACCGCCACCACAATATCAATATATTATGCCACCACAACATGGACAGCCACAAGCACCACAATTAGGAGCCCCGCCACAAGCACCTCCATTTAGGTGCCCCACCACAAGCACCACAATTACCTAATTTAGGAGATGAAACACCATTGAAAACGAAAGAGCAATATGAGGAAGAAAAAAAGCAAAAGCAGAAAGATATTGAAACACTGAAATTAGCAGGATATACAGATAAGTTCACAAAAAAGATGAGCCTCAAAGACTTACAAAAAGCCAGTCAAGATATTCAGACGGCTATAGCCACAGCAACATCTTTAGAAGAACAGACAAAGTTAGCAAAAGAATATAAAGAAAAACTTGAAAAGGAAAAAAAGAACGCGGAAGAAAAGGGTAAGCATCTTGAAAATTTACAAATTAATCAATTTTTAATATCTGGATTTTCAAAAACTTATCACCCAAACATTAATATAAAAGAGTTAGCACAGGCTTTAAAAAAGAGACTAGATAGTGAAGGTCATAAAAATTAAATTACAAAGACACTTCAAAGTGATTATTGACATGATTAAAAGGTTTAATATTGATGTTGGAAATGAAAAGGAAAATGTGAAAGGAAGAATAGCGGATTATGCTAGATATGAAGAGTTAATGGGGTATCTCCAAAATGTTGGAGATGTTAAACAAAAAGGGACTGGAGCGAAGACATTAGAAGAATTAATTGATAAGAGATTTTTAATAAAAATAATTAAAAAATATCTATCCCGCAATGATTGGAGGCACACAATGAATAAAAAGGACTTTGTAAAAACTCTAACTAGCAAAATGACTATAGACCCAAATGTAGATAAACAAGTTTCAGCGGATTTGAACATTGACGAGGGAATGCCCCAACCGCTACCCCCGAGCGTCGCGGAGACGCCGCTACCACCGTCTGCGACTACCGAGCGGATCGTAAACATCGATGGGGCGAGTAATATTGAAAAAACCATAGACGATGTTCATCAACAAGCGAGAATGAGTGAAACGAATGAGAGTGTAGTTGATGAATATCAGCAGGAGGGAGAGGGACGGGGACTAATGACTAATGAAAGATGACATAATGAAAAAATATGGATGGTATTTGGGAACAATTGCTAGTGATGAAATCTACAAGTTGAAGCCCGGAAGCAGAAAACGATACGGATTTATTATGAATTTGGACAATCACAAGCAAGCAGGGTCTCATTGGATCGCAGTATGGATAAGTCTAGATAAAGACAGGAGTGTTGAAGTGTATGACCCTTTAGCACTTTATGAGCCAACAGAAGACTTTCAACAACAAATGAAACGGCTAATTGACCGAAGTAATCCAGATAGTTATTTGTTAATGAAGGTTAATCAAGTAAAACAACAATCAAACACCTCAGACACGTGCGGTTGGCATAGTATGAGGTTTTTAATGGAGCGGGCGAAAGGAAACAATTTAGGTTTAGTTCGGGTTTCACAGACCTAAAAGAAGAAGAAGCGGAAAAATTAAAAGCACAAAATGGGTATGGTTTTGACACCTTTTTATGAGCATCGCTTTCATTCGCTACGCTCATTTTCGCTTGCTCATAAACATCGTAAAAAATATATATTTAATAATATAGGAAACGATATCTATCTATTATATATAATAGATTAACCGCACGAAAGTCGAAGACGAAAGTGCGGAGTTTTGAATATCAATGGAGTATAAGGGAGGCCGTGCGACTGGTATCTATTAAAAAAATAGCAAAAACCGAATAACTGGCACAGACAGCGACTTTACACACGAAGTCACTATGAAGGGGTTAGACAATCCCACACATTGTAAATTTCTTCATATCTATGTGCCGAAGTCGTATTACTCTGTGGCTTCGCCATATAATACTTTTACATTATCCGAAGATGGATATGAGGCTTTAATTACGATACCTGAGGGAAACTACACAATGAACAACCTAAAAAATAAGTTGTCGGAGGTGCTAACCGCAGACAGCCCAAATAATTATACTTATGTGATATCCAGTAATAATACCAACATAGACCCAGAGGATGGTAAATTAACATTCAGTGTGTCAGAGAATAAAGGAATTCAACCGCGGTTTATATTTGATGATGATACCCGCATTCACGAAGTTATGGGGTTTGATAGAAATTCAACAGCCTTCTTCGTCAATAATAACCTAAGGTCGCAGAATGTCATAATATTGACGGGCGAAAAAACATTGTATCTACAAAGCGATATGGTGGGGGAGGGTGATAACCACGTATTACAGGAGATATACACGGTGAATGAAATTCCATTTGGAGCCATTATATACGACGGAAGTGGGTCTGAGTATGATAAGAAATTATCAACTAGTTCAAATAATGTATATAGGTTTTATCTTACAGACGAAAACGATCAGGCTATAAATCTTAATGGGTTAGGTATTGTTATGACATTATTAATTTACAGAGAGACAAATTATTTTAATTTATTTACATCATTTTTCAATTTGTTAAAATCTAGGTAATTAATTTTAATTTTAGAATTATTTATTTTTTCTATAAATATATTCCAGTGAATTAGTTAATTTTCACAACTTCCAAAAAAAACCTGAAAACAAAATGCCCACACAACACGGAGGCGAATTGGACTTTTCTAAAACTGACTACATCAGTGTTTCTTATCGTTTGAATAAGCTCGCCCTTGTGAGGGTTCTGGAACATTTGAAGTCACCACTGCTGGTGGACAAGAACGAACTTTTGACCTTATTAGCAGACCTTTTAATCTCGCTCGGTCTTATTTGAGTTTTACTTATACTATGAGAGCGGCTCCTGCCAACACTTATTCAAGAATTTTTATGGACTGCCTTTCACAAATTAGCCAGATACAACTTCAGACCCGTAGCGGTGTTTATCTGTGCGACCTTAACCATCTCAGAATGGTAACTAAGATGCTGTGGAAACCAGAAATGAGCTTGAAGGATTTCTTAGACCTTCCTAACCACGGTGATGCTAGTGGATATGGTTGTATGCTCCAAAAGTGTAATGCTGACGGATTGATTAACATTAGTGCTGTTGAAGCAACTAGAACAGCCTTTCGTGCGGCCGCTGATGGTGCTAACGATGTTGCCGCCTCTACTCAGAATCTATTGCGTGAGCCCGTGATTTCTGCTCGTCGTCATGATGCTGCTTTGACGACTGGTGTTGGAGCACTATCTGCCGTAAATGTTAATTACAACGAGGCGAAGTATCTTGTGGGAAGTGGAGTGAATGCCGCTTTGGCCATGAATGTTAAAATTTCTTTGAGTATGATTATTAACACTATTTTCGCACTTGATAAGACTATTATGTTTCCAGAAATTTTGACTATGCGGATTGTGTGGAGTGCTACTGACAGAACCGGTTATACGGTGACGAATGGTGCGGCTACTTGTATTAGCACTGCTTATCTTGCCGCACTAAATGCTACCATGCCTATGGCAGTATCTGCTGATGTCACCAATCTTGCCTTGTTTCTTGCGGTTGAAACGAACCCCGATGTTATTCAATCAATTCAACAGAAGATTGCTAGCCCCGAAGGTATGAGCTTCAATATTGATTATCCATATGTTTGCAAGAATACCACACCCTCAAGCTCATCCCAAAATATTATTATGCGATTTGACAGAGGCCACGGTCGCCGTTTGAAGAAGATTTATCACTCTGTTTTTAACACCGAAGAAAGGAAGAACACAGCTTATGACAACGATAACCGTGCCGCCGTTAAGGTTGTCAATTTTTACACTACTCTAGACGGCGCCCGCCAGCAAGATTTCAACATTGACTGTACAACTGAAGAAGACTATATGTACCTGAAGCCAAAGATTGAGGGTTCTGCCTTGTTGAATAACGATGTGTATAAATACAACTGGTTCTGGGTTGATACTTGGGATAATACCCGCCCGCTATGGTGCAAGGATCAAAATGAAATCAGTGGTTAAGCCTTGATACTGAGCGACGATGGGAGTTTATTGCGAACACTGCGACTGCTGCCTACAACCATTACACTGTGGCAATCACTCAGCGGGAGGTTCAGGTTAAGTCAAATATGATTTCCATTTCATAAATATCTCAAACATGTTTGAGATCATCAGCCAAAAATTTTTTTTTAAAAATTTAGATTTATTTTTTTGTTTATATAAACGACATTTGTGAATTTTGCGAAAGTCGAAGACGAAAGCAAAAGATCACGAATGTCTCACCAGAGAAACTTAATCGCACAAAATCCCGACGGAGAATTTATAAACGTCAGGGTCGGATATGATGGTGATATTGAAACAAATAATTCAAAAACCGCTTTTGGCGAAGCAGTAGTAGGTCAATTAACACCAGTTTTAGAAGAAATCTTTCCATATACCATTAATACTAGGATATGGACAAAAACAGAAACAAAATCGTCTGTGTCATTTTCGAATAATATGGCTGAATTGAAAACAACTGCTGATGCTACGGCAGATGCTAGACTGGTAAGTAAAAGGAGAATAAAATGTAGAACTGGAACAGGTGTCCTCGCCCGCTTTACTGCTATATGGACAACGGATGATACAAAAGATTACTATTCATATATTGGAATAGGAAATGAACTCGTTGATGGATTTTATTTCTACAAAAATAGAGCAGGAATGAATATTGCACATTGTAAAGGAGGTGCCGCAGTTTATATTGACCAAGAAGACTGGGACGACCCGTGCGATGGAACTTCGGCTATGCCAGACTTAGACTGGAGCAAAGGAAATGTATTTCAAATTCAATTTCAGTATCTTGGTTTGGTGCTATTAAGTTTTATATTGAAAATCCCATAACAGGATTATTTCAATTAGTTCATATGATTGACTATGCGAATGCTAATACTGGTGTAAGCCTGAGAAATACAACATTACCTTTTACAGCAGTAATGAGAAATGATGCAGCGACTGAAATACAAACTCTTAAAACAGCGAGTGCTAGTTTATTCATTGAGGGAACGAATACGATAAACACAAGTATAACAAACGAAGTGGAAGGAAGTAAAGCAGCAAACACCACTGAAAGTCCTATTATTAGTATAAGAAACAAAGCGGTATTTGATGCGGGCGGTGCTAATTTAACAAATTATTCAAATGTTTATCCAACTTTGATAAGCAAATGAAGATAGTAAGTCGTGTGTAATAAGAATGGTATTGAACGGGACACTAACTGACGCAGGTTTTGCAGGTTGATTCTAAGTATTCAATTGTAGATACTGATACAAAGTCGAGCACCGTTACCAACGGAACAACAATTTTTAAACTTTACGTAAATTCTCAATCAACTCAACAAATAATCTTAGAAATTATGATATATATTTGATTCCTAGTGATGTATTGACTTTTACACAGAAATCCGTTGGAACTGCCAATAATGGTTCAAATGTTAATGTTATCGCTAATTTTATTGAGGATCAGTGATACAGAAAGAAAAAAATAATAAAAAATAAAACGGAAGGTAATGTGATATTAGAGATATTTTTTTACCGCATCTTTGTTATTAAAATAAGGTTGTTGAATTAAATATTCAAGGTATGGTTTATCAATCTTAGCGACATCTTCAATTTTCATTTTTTTACACTTACCATATTGAAGAAAAATATCGGTTTCATTTTGTGCTATCTCTTCACCAACATTCGCCTTTATTTCGGTAATTCCATTCTCTTTTAAATCAGTCTCCTTAAAAGGTATTGTTGTTTTGGAGGTAGTCCAAAACAACGATTTGCTTGGTTCATCCTCCATCATTTTCGTTAATGTCGCAAATGTTGATTTATCTTGCAAATCAACATTAGATGGTATAACAACTTTAACATTGTCATCTCTTGGCTTGTATTGCTCATTGAAAGAAACAATGTCAGGTTTAGTCCATTTAATTGTTGGCTTTTTAATTTCGCCATCAAGGTTCCTTTTTTCAATTTCATTTAAGTAGTCCTGTTTGGTGCTCAGGTCAGTCATCTTATATTATTAATATTGTTTTTTTATATTACAAATATTTTTTTACTTCACTTTTAATATCTGTAAATTTCTCAAACCACGGCTGTTTCATAACCCATCAAGATATGGCTTATCAATAAGCGCGATATCTTGAACCTTCTTCCCGCGATACTTACCAAATGGAAAAATATCCCTTGGCTTGCCTGCCCGTGCATTTTCAATCATTTGGATTTCGTCAGTAATTATCTTTTTAACATCGGTAAGAGAAAATGTTTCTTTTTTATTTTCAATAGAGAGTTTCTCAAACTTCTCGCATAGTCTGGTGAGGGTGGTCATTGGTCTATATAGACTGGTAAAGAGATTTTATTGAAAAAAATTAATTACCTTTTTACTTTTGCCTTTAAAATCCGTAAGGCAGTGTAGAGATATGGTTCTCTTTAATCGGCTGTATTACTCTTTTTGTGTAAGTAAATGAGAATATCTATTTCAAATGTTCGGAGGTAATCGTTTTGTCTTTTTTGTTCCTCGTAATTTTGCTGTGGTTGTGTATTGCTACATTTCCATTCTCAGCCACCTTCTTTGCTATGTGCTTTTCTCCTTCTGTCTCCAATAATGCTTCTAATTCCTCATATGCTTTCTTTGATAGTTCTTCGTCCTTTATTCCCAGACCATTGCTTATCACACTAAACACATTTACCAAGTTCAGTTTCCTGCAAGTTCATAGAAAAGCCTTTCAGTTTCATTTTTGTTGTGCCGTCGTTTAGTATGTAGCAGTATGACTTAGGCCCCGAGCCCACAAATGTAGTTATCTTTCTGCTTACTTTTGTCTTTTTGTCTATTAGTTCGTCTGTCCATTGTCCTAATAAGTCGCCTGTCGGTATTGTTGTCTGTCCTTGTTTTTCATCAACTGAATATATTATGCTGTCTGTGTCGTGATATAATACCCTGTCTCCCAATCTATCCATCATATCATACAATCTCATTTGTGCGTGTGCTGTTGTGAATAAAGCCACACATATGTTTGTGTTGTAAGGGTCTGACACTTTTTCGGGGTGTAGATTGTAGGATAGTTCAAGGCATTCTTTATTTATCATATTAATTGAGATTTCGTTTATGTCTTTGTCATGTAGTATTTTGTATAATTCTGCCTCACTCCTGACAATTGTCGTCTGTGTCTTGTTGCTTTGTTGTCCAAACTTTCCCCACAGAGAATTCAGACATAGTTTTGCGACTGCCCTCCTTCCTTCATTCTTTTCTATTTTGCTTTTGACCAACTTAATACCTATCTTTTCCTCATAGTCCTTTATGTAATTGTCTTTTTGTTCCTCCGTTTCCACATTTGACGGGTAGCCACTTGCCTCTTGCTTTACTTGTAGAAAGGTTTTTATGTAGTCTTTGAATAGGGTTGTTGTTTGTTGTTCCCAGTGCCACAGCTCATAAACTTTAATGATATTATAACCTTTTTCCATTGCTTTATAAATGAGTGGTGTTGCCCAAGTGCCTGTGAGTGCCCTCTCTGTGTCGTCGTGCTGACATTTGTCCTGTAAGTTTTCCTTTCCACACTTATTACATAAATAATACATCATCTTTCCTCTATCTTGGCAGGGTAGGACAGGGTGAATTAGTCCCCTCGGCGGAATCATTTTAACTTTGGCTAATCCAAATGCTGTCTTTTGCTTTATCATTTGTAATGCATGTGTGCTTTTGATTACCTTATGATGTCCGAGAGGGTAGGGGTCAGAGGGAGCATATGTCTATGTATTTGGCGTATTGTTGTTCATTCATTGCCCTCCAATATAAAGATAGAGCATTTGTCCTTCCCCCAAACATTGAGTGTCGTGGGTTAATTGTCTCTTGCTCCATTAATGTCACTTCTATGTTCCTTTTGAATTCCTGCTTTACTCTTATTCTGTTCCACTTACAACCCCATATTGTTATTAAATTATTCACTTCCTCGTGTTGCTTTATTAAAGTTTCCAGTCGTTTTGTTTCCTTGTGTAATTGTCCAAATGTCTTATTAACAGATTGCTCTTTATTCATTTGATTGCAGTCATAACACTCAGGACATCCGTGCCAGTAGCACCCATGAAACTCATGCAGTTTTTGTCTTTGGGTCATATCCGTCTAAGTATGCCTTACCTGCGCCTTTTAAATACATAATTTTTTTTCCATTTAATCCGTGCTGTATGGTTGTATTGTCTTTCTTCTCTCTGTATGATAGCCACTCCACGCACATACGGCTCGTTTTTGCTGTGTCTGTTCTGTGTGTTGGTATGACTGCTATGCTATCTGTCGGCATATAGATTGCTTTATATAATTCCATACAGGTAGATGCGATAGTTGTGTATTGGAATGGGTCTATGCTGAATTCTAGAAAACTCTCTCTAAATTTCATACACCCCCTTCTAAATATATCCACATCACTATGACAATATGCTTCCATTTCTTTTTTGAAATCAAACACTTTGCACTTCTGTTTTTCATACTATTTCAGAAATTCTTGTCGTTTATGTTTTGAAAATGTGTTGTAGCCGTAATAGTCCTTGTCTGTTATAGCACCTACATAATTTTGATTTGCATCAGTATTGAAGAAGTGAGGGAAAAATCCTTTTTTTAATTCGTCTAAACCAAAAGTCTCAGGGAAATCAGACAGGGGCATAGTTAGGAAAGATAGACTATCAATAAGCCTAATCTTACCACAGCCATCATCATAATCTTACCCCCTTGATATATGACAAATGGTGAAATGTCTTTTTCTATCAACCATTTAAGCACAAACTGACAATCATAACCCCTCACATTATGTGCTATGAACGTGAAGTTCTTGTGTTGATTGCTAAATGCACAATTACAAAACTCATCTATGCTTTTGTGTATGATTGGTGTGCTGTCTGTAAAATACTGACTTTCTGAATGGTTAATAATATGTGTGCCTGTCTCCTGAGTTGCATCAAAATCAAAGAATACATATTTATCAGAAGGCTTATGTATTTCTTTTTGTTTCATATTACACCTATGCTCAAAGGGTTGTTTCATATTACACCTATGCTCAAAGGGTTGTAAGATTTTACAATTTTTACATTTGTCATAACCGCACTTATGTTCGCCTGTGTATATCTTAGAGCAGTTAAGGAATTTCTTTTTTGTTTCACAAGTGCTTGTGCTGTGATTGTTGAAGCATTCATCATTCTGAAATTTACGATTACATTTTTTGCATTGTTTCCATTTTGCTATGTTGTTATACCCCTTACATCCATCCGTAAGGCATATATTACATTTCGCCACACAGGAATGATTATGCTCATAACCCTTCATACACTGCTCGCAAAAGTTTTGTTTTGATAGAAAGGCTTTCATGCTCACTATGGTGTCGTAATGGTTTTGGTTTTGAGTATGTATAGGTGTTTGTATGGTTGTTCCTTTTCATCTTTGATTTCAGTTTTATATATTATCTTGTCTGGAAATTCAACAATTGCTATGTTGTATTTTATATGACTGGCAAACACATCTACCTCAGGAAGTCTGCATAAATCTTTTATGACACCAGCCTCCTCGTGTAAAATGTTTGCAAGTTCGTTTTGAATTCTACGTCCATCCTTTATCTGTGAATATTTTTGATGTTTCTCTATCTTTGCTCTAGCAACTACAATAGACCTTGCCAGACATATGTTATCTTTGTTTTTGATTGTTATCACTCCTTTCTTTTTGTAAATGTCATCCTGTGTTATTGCTTTCAATCTAGCCCCTCCCTCTGGCATCCTTACTCCCATAAAATTGAAATTATATTGAAGTCAATGATGTTTGGTTCTTCCCTTTTCATCTCTTTTGTTTCCCTTTGTTTTCTGTCGGGCATTACATACTACTCAGGGTTTGGTAGTGCCCCTCTTGGTGTTGTTATGTCATTAAAACTCTTGCCGTTTGGTTTTTTTACATAGAGTTTGTTTTGCAGTATTTGGAATAGTATGCCCTGTTCTGTGAACTTGTCAAGGTTCCAAGTTTGCACCCCGTAGTCTATGCTTGACATGTGCTTTTGTTTTTGAAGTAGTCAAAACAAATTGGTTATATTCTTTTTCATTTTTTTTCCTTTGCTTTCTTCAATATGATCTCCTTGTTCTTGTAGTAGTAGTCCTTAGCACTCTGCTGTGCTTTCTCTTTGTTTTTTATATTGTAAATTTTCATTCGTTCTGAGTTCCTTTGCATGATTTCTTCGTCTGTAAATACTTTGGTTCTACCCATCGTATGTCTTTGTTTTTGAATTTTCAAAAACAATAATAGTATATATATATATATATATAAATAGTATATATATATATATATATATATATATATATATATATATATATATATATATATATATATATATATATATATATATATATATATATACATACATGCATATATATATATATAAATATATATATATATATATATATATATATATATATATATATATATATATATATATATATATATATATATATATATATATATATATATATATATATATATATATATATATATATATATATATATATATATATATATATATATATATATATATATATATATATATATATATATATATATATATATATATATATATATATATAATATTTCATTTCTTTAAATAATATTTATTCATTTATTTACCAACTTTCAATACAGAGCACATTTTTTTTTTTTTTGGAAAAAGATAAGGGGGCTCAGCACACCGAGAAAGAATAAGAAAAGGGGGATAAGGAAGCCTAGTATTAATAGTTTGTGAAAAAGTGTAATTTTCTAGTTTTGCTAGTTTTTGTTGATTA
>WBZZ01001035.1:15000-17500 GCA_019918135.1 Paulinella micropora | reverse complement strand
ATACATACCTTAGTCAGACGATAGAGGAGAAGATGGAGGCGGCCAAGGTGCATACCTACCTTACATACCTACCTTACCTACCTACCTTACCTACCTACCTTACCTACCTACCTGACCTACCTACCTACCTACCTACCTTCCTAAATGTCCTCCGATACGCAGCGCTGTTTGCTTGACTCAACAAAATAGATCTACGCTTATCTCTTCGGCTTGTGTGATGAAACACACCTATTATCCTGCATGTATATACATACATACAATCTTAAAAACATACCTTAGTCAGACGATAGAGGATGGAGGCGGCCAAGCATGCCTACCTTACATACCTACCTTCCCTACCTACCTTCCCTACCTACCTTACCTACCTACCTTACCTACCTACCTTACCTACCTACCTACCTACCTACCTTCCTAAATGTCCTCCGATACGCAGCGCTGTTTGCTTGACTCAACAAAATAGATCTACGCTTATCTCTTCGGCTTGTGTGATGAAACACACCTATTATCCTGCATGTATATACATACATACAATCTTAAATACATACCTGAGTAAGACGATAGAGGAGAAGATGGAGGCGGCCAAGGTGCATACCTACCTTACCTACCTACCTTACCTACCTACCTTACCTACCTACCTTCCCTACCTACCTGCCTACCTACCTTCCTAAATGTCCTCCGATACGCAGCGCTGCTTGACTAAACAAAATAGATATACGCTTATCTTCGGCTTGTGTGATGAAACACACCTATTATCCTGCATGTATATAGATACATACAATCTTAAGTACATACCTTAGACGATAGAGGAGAAGATGGAGGCGGCCAAGGTGCATACCTACCTTACATACCTACCTTACCTACCTACCTTACCTACCTTACCTACCTACCTTACCTACCTACCTTCCTAAATGTCCTCCGATACGCAGCGCTGCTTGACTAAACAAAATATATCTACGCTTATCTTCGGCTTGTGTGAAACACACCTATTATCCTGCATGTATATACATACATACAATCTTAAGTACATACTTGAGACGATAGAGGAGAAGATGGAGGCAACCAAGGTGACATACATACATACATGCATATACATACCTACAGACATACATACATACATGCATATACATACCTACAATCTTAAATACATACATGAGTCAGACAATAGAGAAGATAGATAGATAGATAGATAGATAGATAGATAGATAGATAGATAGATAGATAGATAGATAGATAGATGTTCATACATACATACATGCATTCACAGGCTGAGTTGGTCACTGTAAAGCAACGAGAGGAAGACATACAGACAGACATACACACATTCACATTCATCTTCATCTTCATCTTCATCTTCATCTTCATCTTCTTCATCTTCATCTTCATCTTCATCTCCATCTTCACATACATGCATTCACAGGCTGAGTTGGTCACTGTGAAGCAACGAGAGGAAGACATACAGACATACACACACACACACATTCATCTTCATCTTCATCTTCATCTTCATCTTCATCTTCATCTTCATCTTCGTCTTCACCTTCATCTTCACCTTCATCTTCATCTTCATCTTCATCTTCATCTTCATCTTCACATACATACATTCACAGGCTGAGTTGGCCGCTGTGAAGCAACGAGAGGAAGATATACAGACAGACATACACACATTCACATTCATCTTCATCTTCATCTTCACCTTCACCTTCATCTTCATCTTCATCTTCATCTTCATCTTCATCTTCATCTTCACCTTCATCTTCATCTTCATCTTCATCTTCATCTTCACCTTCATCTTCATCTTCATCTTCATCTTCATCTTCATCTTCATCTTCATCTTCATCTTCATCTTCATCTTCACCTTCACCTTCATCTTATCTTCATCTTCATCTTCATCTTCATCTTCATCTTCATCTTCACATACATTCACAGGCTGAGTTGCTCGCTGTGAAACAACGAGAGGAAGATATGCGATTGGAGGCGCTGTAAGGATTACTATCTATCTATCTATCTATCTATCTATCTATCTATCTATCTATCTATCTATCTATCTATCTATCTATCTATCTATCTGTCTATCTGTCTATCTATCTATCTATCCATGCAAACATCACGGCTTAGCTGGGCATCGGGTTAATACTTTACCCACAGACTTCCTGGTTGACGAAATCAGAAGCTCCTTTTTTCTGACATTAGTCGATATTTCATCTATCTATCTATCTATCTATCTATCTATCTATCTATCTATCTTCTATTTATCTATCTTTTATTTATCTTTTTTCTGACATTAGTCGATATTTCATCTATCTATCTATCTATCTATCTATCTTCTATTTATCTATCTTTTATTTATCTATCTATCTATCTATCTATCTATCTATCTATCTATCTATCTACCTACCTACCTATATCAGTCCCTTCCATGCAAACATCACGGCTTAGCTGGGCATCGGGTTAATACTTTACCCACAGACTTCCTGGTTGACGAAATCAGAAGCTCCTTTTT
>WBZZ01001035.1:0-2500 GCA_019918135.1 Paulinella micropora | reverse complement strand
CTTGAAGTTATCAATCACTATTAATATTATCATCATTCATTGTGATCAACCGTTCAATCGTGAGACTATAAATACAGTCACAGTATTATAGTACCAAAACTTGTGACATCAAAGCCTGAGCCTCGGCCCGGGCTGACTGTCACTAGGCAATATTTTTTGAGTCCTGGCAAAATCATATTATTAATATTAATAATAAAGACTCCTAATGAGTATATATTGTACTATATCATCTAAATGATATAACTACGCCGCCGGCCCCATAGTACCGTTCGTTACGCAAACAAAGTGACTGTTTGCTTGCCACTCGTACCGTTATGTAACTGTGACTCGCGCCGCTGCGCCGGGCCGCACTGTCTAGTTAGCGATGACGACTAAAATAGTGAATCCGGCAGCCGCTCAGTGTATTATTAACACAATATTATTATTATATATTTCACCGCTGTACTGCCCCCCTGAGTCACGTAGGATTATATACTATTGTAGGCATCACCCCCCGGATAGCAGGTAAAAAGTATCTTTTCCTGGTGACAGGTGCACCAGCTTGTTTTTCAGTATTATTTGTCCGGATTGGACCTGATGCCATTTTATTCCTGGTCTGTTGCCGTTTTCCTTTTTGGCTTCACTGAGCTAATACAACGAGACATCATTCTCATTCTTGAGGACTGTGTTTGGTTGTATTACCGACTTTTTACGAGCTATCGTTGGGGGCATTACATTTGGAGTCCACATCACTAGGGTGATTTCTTTCTGCTTTGCCACACAGGCAACAGAGTGAATTTTCACTGACCTGTCTCACACGGGGACGTTAGACGAAAACAAATACTCCAACACAGCTCCCTCATAACTCTTTCACAAAACAAATAATTTGATTGGTCTCAAGCAGGTGTCTCGTACCCTCTAGCCCCTGTGTGCTCACAAGGAGACATCAGATACAAACTCTCTGTCGTTCTTGCTGTTCTCACACAGAGACCAAGAAGAAGGAGGTGGACAGAAGAGTGAAGGAACACACACAAAACACAAACAAGCATAGGGACAGGAGCACAACACTCTACCCTTCTAGTTTGTGCATTTATCTGCATTATCTCACACATACGTCAGAGTATTTTTGCAACTCTCTGATCGTTTTCTAAAGGTAGGTCTGAGAACCTATCCGACCGACTGTCTACTTCTCAAGGAGAGCTTTTCTAGCTTCTCTATTACTATCTGTGTGTAGGTCCAAGTGCCTCATACTAGATACAATATAGAAAAGAAGGAGGAGAAAGTAATCTGAGTAAGGAGAACAAGAAATCGGAGAAAGTCTCAAAGACTATTTTTCTCAAACAAAAACAAACATACAAACAGTGTTTCATAGAGGACAGGGAATCTCACTCTACCCTCTCTATTAGTTTCTCTCTTCACTAGTCAATCGACTGAAGGAGGAACAGAACACAAACGAACAAAAACCAAACATAGGAGCTGACACTGTCCTCCTGTTAATTACTACTACGACATCATGTCGACAGAGACCGCCGAAGTGAGTGAATTCTCGGAGGCAGAAAAAAGAAGAGAAGAAGAAGAAGCAGGAGGAGGAGGAGGAAGAGGACTGAATGAAGGAGGAGGAGGAGGAGAGGAGGAGGAGATGAAGGAGTAGGAGGAGGAGTAGAAGAGGGCTGGGATGATGAAGGAAGATATGGAGGAGACGAAGATGAAGGAGGATTTGAACAAGAAGAGACGGGAGGAGGAGGAGCATATGGTAATCCCTTACCACCTGCCTACACGGGAGGAGGAGGACGAAAAATGATCGACTTGATTCATAGTGATGGAGAGGAGATCACAGTGGAGGAACAACAGTGGGTGCAAGACCACTATGACCTCACTAAAGAAGAGTTTGATAACAAGATGGGGGTAGAGAAGGACACCTATGTGTGGATCCCTCAGGATCAAAGAAGAGAGAAAAGTCGTGCTAAAAAGGATGTCTATATCCTATTATCAAACACAGCACAGCTCCTCGGCAAACTGGTCTCTGATCCAGAAAAGAGAAAGAAGATACAGCATATCAAGTTTGGGGACACACACACCCATCTTGAATTACTCGATGCTATCGGGTGTACACTCAAACCCTGATTTGGGAACGTTCATACGGCCCACGATGTGAGGGTTACCTCCAGTACACACAACCCAAGAGCAATACGCCAGATTCCTCGCGACTGGTCAGGAGGCAGTCGATGTAACAAAAATGAAGACCAATCTGGGTTCGAAAAACTCGAGTGGCATATTTCATTTTTTTACGATGGAAATGAAGGCCTTGGAGGAGGGGAAGGCAGAGATGGAAAAAAGCATTAAGGCAGCAGGAGAAACTCATCCTGTGATTAATGAGTTAGAGAAGACCGACAGAGTTCTGACCAAGATCAGACTGTTGATGGGCGCGTTACTGCATAAGGGAGGCATGGAAGAGATGGATTCCTACCAAGGATCACTCTGTCCTTAAATCACTTAGTAACGCACCACCGGTCGCCAACAA
>WBZZ01001034.1:157500-160000 GCA_019918135.1 Paulinella micropora | reverse complement strand
ACACACACACATGCATGCATACATACATACATATACATGCATGCATACACACCTTAAGGGCGGCCTGTAGCGCATCTGGTCCACCCATGGTCGGCATAGGCAGCCCGATGGCTAGCCCCATCACCTGGACAGTGCAAACACACCAGCGCCTGCTGAATTGCCAAGGAAAAAGAGGAGGAGGCAAGGCAGGCACATAGAGGAATTGGGAAAGGATGGGGGAGGATAAGAAGTAAGAAAAGAGAGTCGGGAGAATGTGAAGAAGAAGAAGAAGAAGAAGAAGAAGAAGAAGAAGAGGAAGAAGAAGAAGAAGAAGAAGAAAGAAGAAGAAGAAGAAGAAGAAGAAGAAGAAGAGAAAGAAAGAGGAGGAAGAGGAAGAAGAGGAAGAAGAAGAAGAAGAAGAAGAAGAAGAAGAGGAACAGGAAGAGGAAGAAAGCAAAGAAGAAGAAGAAGAAGAAGAAGAAGAAGAAGAAGAAGAAGAAGAAAGAAGAAGAAGAAGAAAGAAGAAGAAGAAGAAGAAGAAGGAGAAGGAGGAGGGGCAGGAGCAGAAGGAGCATGACAAATAAGAAGCTGGAAACCAAAAGAGCACTAAAAGAGATGAAAAAAGAAGAGGCAAGTTCCTACCGGATGCTGGGTCTGACGGCGTCTAAGCAGCGTTTTCTTTTCCTTGGCTTCTTTCGCTGCTTCTTTCTCCTCTTCCTGAACGACTTCCCCACCTTGCTTTGCCTGTTTGTTTACATGCGGTGTCTACATGTTCACGTGTATGCATATAAATGCCGGTATGAATTGTAAGCTGTTTATATCTTTGTATTGTAATCCGGCACGTCAACATGAAACAAACATGTTGATGTTCGTGTCTTGCGTAAGCTTATTTTTCTGGTGAGCTTGTGTGTATTTCACTGCGGCTCAATAGTTGGCCTCTTTGTATGTAGTTTGGCTATTTCTGCCATGTTCATGAGCTTGTTGGTGTTACTGTCTGCACTTATCTTACGAATCTATGTGAAAATGGATATAAGTACTTCTTATGAGTGGTCAATAAGTATGTGCATACGTAACAGCTTACGTGTGCCTGCCTGCCCACCTGCCTTCTATAAATATGTCTGTCTGTCTGTCTATAATTGATTTGCGTCCACCTGCAGATCTAGCCGTTGCGGCTTCTCCTGTGCTGCCGTGCCCAATGTAGCCTTTGTCGTAGCTGGTCTCGTCTCAGCCGCCTGGCCAAACTTAGCCTTGGTCGTAGCTGGTCTTATCTGAAAACGAGACTTGGCGGCGCTTGGCATTCCCATTTTGACCAAAGAGGTGGTAGTAGCAGCAGTAGTTGTAGCAGTAGTAGCCTTAGAGGGCAAGGAATGAGCGAAAGAACTCACCACGGTGGTAAAGCTACGCCGGTGCTGGTCCTCGTTGTCTGTTTTCTTGGCGATTGATTTACTGTCCTGCCGGTTACTGTCCTGACGGAGGCTTTTGGCGTCCTGAACGCCAGGCTTCGCAACAAGTTTGGACATAGAGGAGGACGAAGCCGGCAAAACGGCAGTGGAGTGGTAGGACGAGGCCGGCAAAATGGCAGTAGAGTGATAGCGACGATGCTTGTCGATGGGATCTTGCTGGTCTGCGCCTACACGTAGCCACGGCATGTACATGCGTTTAGACAATATACACGCACAAACAAAATCAATGTAAAATATACGCATTCATATAAACAACCGCATACATTCATGTACGTGAACATTTAATAGAAAACCTCAAACTCTGAAGTATCAAAAAAGTAACACGCTTTAAAATGCTTTATATGCACGCATGTACGGCAATTTTATATATAAAATTTGCGGGACCTTGGGTTTTGCCGTTGCCTCCTCCTTCTTTCTCTGCATACCATGACATATATTCTACTATATTCTATACCGCTTGTAGCACGCCTGCTTGTTACAAGCATTCTTTCTGACACGTAAGATAGTGAGCAAGCACAAGCTAGTCTGATTATTGCTTATCTATCTATCTATCTATCTATCTATCTATCTATCTATCTATCTATCTATCTATCTATCTATCTATCTATCTATCTATCTATCTATCTATCTATCTATCTATCTATCTATCTATCTATCTATTTATCTATCTATCTATCTATCTATCTATCTATCTATCTATCTATCTATCTATCTATCTATCTATCTATCTATCTATCTATCTATTTATCTATCTATCTATCTATCTGACCTTCCGTCGGCTGTCCCAGAGGCTGCACATACAAGAGGGGAAAGCGCCCACTCTCACCTGCGTGCATTATAATAATGATGCTGATGATAATAGTAATAATAATAATAATAATGTATCTCCTGCCAATTGCTGAGCCAAAAGGCCATGTGCATCCAGTCCTCCATTCCATAAGGAAAGTCTCCACACCAATCGGTGGAATAAAGGAAGTGACGGCATAGAACATTACTCTAGGAGCTTTATAATAATAATAATAATAATAATAATAATAATAATAGTAATAATAATAATA
>WBZZ01001034.1:142500-150000 GCA_019918135.1 Paulinella micropora | reverse complement strand
ATGCATTTCTGCACATGCGCCTCCATCGTCTCACCCGTGAGGGGAGTACGAAGAATTGACGATAGGCTCTAATGACACCCCCGCAAGGGCAGTTCCAACACTTCCAGACGGACCGGTATGTTCAATGAAAATACTGGTCCGGACGGAGCGGTATGTTCAATGAAAATACTGGTGGCACCGACGGGAATCGAACTGGCGACAGGGCCCAGATGGTAGAACTTGACCACTGGGCTATCACGGTGTCCAATAATGATAATAATAGTAATAATAATAATAATAATAATAATGATAATAATAATAATAGTAATACTATATCTGAGGCGTACTGATGCAGCTAATGGCATATCCTCAACGGACATAAGCCTCCAATACCCTTGTTCGAGGTCCTCCACCCCCCCGTGTCAGTCTCTCGCCTGATGATCGGGGCCACCGATGGAGCTCCTGAGGGCAAGACTGCACTAAGCCGAGGTTATTCCGCAGTCCCAGCAACCTCTTGCAAGACGTCACCGAATGTGCAAGTGCATACACCAAGCGCGGTTGCTAGAGCTGCCTCGAAGCCCCACCCATAACAATCTGGTGTCTGCTGGGTCCTGGGCTATCAACCAGCATATGCGGAGTTTAAGATCTTTTACGCGCGCAACGACCCTCCTCCCCAGCATCTACCACCAAAGGGTTATGAGTTGGCGTCACAGTTTAACGCCTTGAGGCCATTGGGCTGGAACTCTGTTTAGCAAGTGTGACTAGGTTTTTTCATCGGGATTTCCCTCAAAAATAATAATGATAATAATAATAATAATAATAATGATAATAATGATAATAATGATAATAATGATAATAATGATAATACGGACTGCGGCCCAATCGTGAGCATTCCTTTCGGACGGCTGAGCACCAATATGCATGAAATAATCATGATGAGGACGATGAGGATGATGATGATGATGATGATAATAATAATAATAATAATAATAATAATAGGCTTCCTCAGACTATAGCATCAGATCCAGATCCTGGACATGTGCCTCCATTAATGATAATAATAATAATAATAATAATAATAATAATAATAATAATAATAATAATAATAATAATAATGATACAGTAAAATTACGTGCGTATTATGTCGTGTGTGTACTATGTAATGAGGCACTTCTCCTCGAGTAAGTAAGAAAGTAAGCCAGTAAGCAATCAAGTACGCAATCAAGTGAGCAAGTAATTATGCATGCATGCATGTATGCATGTCTGTATGTCTGTCTGGATGTATGTACGTATGTATGTATGTATGTATGTATGTATGTGTGTGTATGTATGTATGTATGTATGTATGTATGTATGTGTATGCGTATGTGCGCATGTGGTTATAGGAGAGCTGCAGTGGACGTACCGGCAAGATTGATGTATGTGTGTATGTATGTATGTATGTATGCATGCATGCATTATGTGTGTATGCATATATGTATGGATGTGTGTATGTATGTATGTATGTATGTTATGCATGTATGCATGTGTTCTAAGAGGTGTTATTACTGCAGTGGAGGTACCGGCGAAATTGTAACCTTTATAGTCGTGTCTTCAGAGGGAGATGAACGAGAAGAAGAAGAGGGGGAAGAAGGGGAAGGGGAAGAAGAGGGGGAAGAAGGGGAAGGGGAAGAAGAGGAAGGAGATGAAGGGGTAGTAGTAGTAGTAGTAGTAGTAGTAGTAGTAGTAGTAGTAGTAGCAGCAGCAGCAGCAGCAGCAGCAGTAGTAGTAGTAGTAGTAGTAGTAGTAGTAGTAGTAGTAGTCGTAGTAGTATCAGGAGCAGGAGCAGTAGAAGTAGTAGTAGTAGTAGTAGTAGTAGTAGTAGTAGTAGTAGTACTAGTAGTAGTAGTAGTAGTAGTAGTAGTAGTAGTAGTAGTAGTAGTAGTAGTAGTAGTAGTAGAAGAAGAAGAAGAAGAAGAAGAAGAAGAGGGTTGCACAATGTCTGTCTGTGCGGTCTGGTTATCCGTTTTTGTTTTACTCAGCTTCTTTCCAGAGGGCGGACTGCTCTTATTGCTAATTTTTTTTTTGCCGGCAGGCGATTGCTCGAATAGTTTGCGCTTGTCACCCAAGCCGTGCTCCAAGCTCTTGACGCGAGAAGAGTGCGGTTTGGATCCCGTTGCCTACGGTGTGGACACAAAAACACATGCGTATACACACACACACAGAGGCACAAACAGTTGGAAGCTGGACGGACAGGTTGTACTGTCTGCCTACTTAGTCATTATAGCTGAAATGAAATGTGGCTTGCATGCCTAGATTGGTAGATAAGATAGGAAATACTTTTAAGCCTACAAAGAGCACTCTCTCTCTCTCTCTCTCTCTCTCTCTCTCTCTCTCTCTCGTACTTTCTCACACTTTTCTTCTTCCCTATCTCTAGAAAAATCTACTGTCTGTGTGTGTGTGTCTTTGTATATATATATATATATACATATATATACATGTTACATATATATATATATATATGTGTGTGTGTGTGTGTGCGTGGGGGGGGGGGGGGGGGGAGGGGGTGTGTATGTCAAAAGTAAGTGTCATATACATTCACATACACGTAAGAACCTGAAAATATATCTTACACGCATACTTTGCACAGGCACACATGTGCACACACACACAGACACACACGCTCTCCCCCTTATGTCTTGCTACCGAGGAAGGAGTAGACGGCGAGGCGCGCGCAGTTGAAGCAGACACACTTGAGCCCGCGTGCTGCAGGCAGACCATTGCGAACCTCCTTCTTGGAAGCGATTCATGCGCTTGTCCGACCCCCCCCCCCCCCCCTCCCCCTCCCTCCGACAAACAGATAGACAGAGAGATAGATTGATGGACACAGAGGTAGCAAGAAAGATCGATGACTAGATGGACCGAAAGATAGACAGAAGATTAATAGGTATAAAGCAGATAGAAAGACAGAGACAGGTAGATAGACAGGTAGATAGATAGGCAGACAGGTAGACAGACCGATAGATGAATAGATATGTGAAAGATAGATAATAGATGGATGGATAGATAGATAGATAGATAGATAGATAGATATATAGGTAGATAGATGGACAGTAATAAGCAAGCTGACCGGGCGAGCGCCTGCAGAGAGACGGGGAGAATTGCTGCCGTGTGGAGAGCTACAGCAGGAATAATAGTAATAATAATAATAATAGTAGTAATAATAATAATAATAATAATAATAATAATAATAATAATAATAACAATAATAATAATAATATGATAATAATAGTGCTTCTCTGTCAATGGCTGATGCATTTCTGCACATGCGCTTCCATCGTCTCACCCGTGAGGGGAGTACGAAGAATTGACGATAGGCCCTAATGACACCCCCGCAAGGGCAGTTCCAACACTTCCAGACGGACCGGTATGTTCAATGAAAATACTGGTCCAGACGGACCGGTATGTTCAATGAAAATACTGGTGGCACCGACGGGAATCGAACTGGCGACAGGGCCCAGATGGTAGAACTTGACCACTGGGCTATCACGGTGTCCAATAATGATAATAATAATAATGATAATAATGATAAGAATAAAAATAATAATAATAATAGTGCTTCTCTGTCAATGGCTGATGCATTTCTGCACATGCGCCTCCATCGTCTCACCCGTGAGGGGAGTACGAAGAATTGACGATAGGCTCTAATGACACCCCCGCAAGGGCAGTTCCGACACTTCCAGACGGACCGGTATGTTCAATGAAAATACTGGTCCAGAAATAGACCGGTATGTTCAATGAAAATACTGGTGGCACCGACGGGAATCGAACTGGCGACAGGGCCCAGATGGTAGAACTTGACCACTGGGCTATCACGGTGTCCATAATAATAATAATAATAATAATAATAATAATAATAATAATAATAATAATAATAATAATAATAATAATAATAATAGTGTATCTCCTGCCAATTGCTGAGCCAAAAGGCCATGTGCATCCAGTCCTCCATTCCATAAGGAAAGTCTCCACACCAATCGGTGGAATAAAGGAAGTGACGGCATAGAACATTACTCTAGGAGCTTTATACCAATCAGCCCATGGAAAGGACCGATGGCCTATGTACTCCCTAATAATAATAATAATAATAATAATAATTCATGGCGATAAATTACTACATGAAAGCTGCAGTACCAGTTACGCATAATCATGTTTGGTGTACATGGACTTACATAATATGCACAACTTACACTTACATTTGCATACTTTTTCAAACAGGCGCATATGCATTCACACACAAACGTAAATACATACATATGCATCATACATACACATACATACATACATACATATATGAATATGTACATATGGATGTACGCATGAATGTGTGTATTAATGTCTGCAATTACATACTGACGAATGAATAGACAGATAGAGAGATAGACTGATTGCATTCTTTGCATATACAGCTTTACCTGTATTTAGTACAATATAACGTAATAATACGCATTACCATGATATGTAATATAACGTGATGCAATTTCTGTCTCTCATGCATGCCTGCTCAGGCGGTTGTGGCTTGCTGCTGCGCCGGTGACAGACTTGCTCTTGTTCCAAGCGGGAGATTTCTTGGGTGCCACATTATTGCCGTTCTGTGTGGCCGCGCCAGTCACAGACTTGCTTTTACTCCAAGCAGGAGATGTGGAGGATGTGGTAGACTTCTTGAGCCAGGCAAGAGATGTGGAGGAGGTGGCGGACTTGTACTTGGGCCATGTCGGAGACGTTCGGGGGGCAGAATTGGCACTGGGGTTGCGCTGGCTGCGAAAACACAAAACAGGAATGTTATTATAATTATTATTGTTATCATTATCACTGAAAGGTGTTGGGAGTAGGGGGTGGGGGGTTTGGGGGGAGAGCCAAAGTGCCACCAGGCGCCGTTTGCGCACACCAGAGGGACTTAGTGGCTGATATTTGGTGTATCTGACACTTCTTGATGAGCTCTCTTCGAAAATATAAAATTGTGGTGCCGGGTGACGTACAAACCAGAAGGTTCACCACCAGGCGCCGTTTGCGCACACCAGAGGGAGTTTGAGGCTGATGTTTGGTGTACTCGGCACCTCTAGGTGCGCTCTCTTCGGAGATCCAAAGGTTTTGGTGCCGGGTGGCACAAAAACCAGAGATTTTGGGTCTTTGTGCCACCAGAGCTTTCACTTGCGTTCTGCTGGTACCTCCGGCCATTGAATGTACCTTGTCGACGGGGAAGGGGGGGTCCCCGCACGGGAAGCCCGGCGATTGTACGTACCCCACGCGAATTAGCCGGCACCAAAATGAACGGCTGAAAATGCTCCAGCTCCAAGAGTTGTGCCGGAAGGGTTTATGTCGGTTACCTCCGGCAATCAAACGGACCCTGTCGACTGTGGAAAGGGGAGGGTCCGGGGGGGCCTCTCTCCGGGAACCCCAGCCCCGCAATTGTACGTACCCGAAGCAAATTCGCCGGCACCAAAATGAATGGCTGAGATTGCTCCAGGGCTGTAAAAGTTGTGCATGTGAGAACGAGAGGAAAAGCGACCTTGGGAGGAGGGGGGGAAAGGAGGGTGCGCGAAGCGCACCGCAAACCATCCTTTAAGGTGTTGGCTCAGACCCTAGTTATTATTATTATTATTATTATCATTATTATTATTATTATTGGACACCGTGATAGCCCAGTGGTCAAGTTCTACCATCTGGGCCCTGTCGCCAGTTCGATTCCCGTCGGTGCCACCAGTATTTTCATTGAACATACCGATCCGTCTGGACCAGTATTTTCATTGAACATACCGGCCCGTCTGGAAGTGTTGGAACTGCCCTTGCGGGGGTGTCATTAGAGCTTATCGTCAATTCTTCGTACTCCCCTCACGGGTGAGACGATGGAGGCGCATGTGCAGAAATGCATCAGCCATTGACAGAGAAGCACTATTATTATTATTATTATTATTATTATTATTATTATTATTATTATATTATTGCTATTAATATCATTATGATGATGATGATTATTATTATTATTATTATTATTATTATTATTATTATGATTATTCAGCCTAATGGCCTTACGGCGTTAAACTGTGATGCCAACTCAAAACCATTTGGTGGATGATGCTGGGGAGGAGGGTCGTTGGGCGCTTGTCGAAGATCTTAAACTCCGCTATGCCGGTTGATAGCCCGTGGACCCAGCGGATACCAAATTGTTATGGGTGGGGTTTTGAGGTAGTTATAGCAACATGCTTGGTGTACGCACTTGCACATGCGGCAACGTTTTGCAAGAGGTTGTTGGCACTGCGGAATAACCTCGGCTTAGTGTAGTCTTGCCCTCAGGAGCTCCATCGGTCGCCCCTATATTCAGTCGAGAGACTGACTAGGTGGGGATGGAGCACCTCGAACAAGGGCATGGAGGCTCATGTCCGGAAACGGATCGTGCCATCAGCTGCATCAGTATGCCTTAGAGGAAGTATATTATTATTATTGTTATTATTATTATTATTATTATTATTATTATTATTATTATTATTATGGACACCGTGATAGCCCAGTGGTCAAGTTCTACCATCTGAGCCCTGTCGCCAGTTCGATTCCCGTCGGTGCCACCAGTATTTTCATTTGAACATACCGATCCGTCTGGACCAGTATTTTCATTGAACATACCGGCCCGTCTGGAAGTGTTGGAACTGCCCTTGCGGGGGTGTCATTAGAGCTTATCGTCAATTCTTCGTACTCCCCTCACGGGTGAGACGATGGAGGCGCATGTGCAGAAATGCATCAGCCATTGACAGAGAAGCACTATTATTATTATTATTATTATTATTATTATTATTATTATTATTATTTGGAGGCTCATGTCCGGAAACGGATCGTGCCATCAGCTGCATCAGTATGCCTTAGAGGAAGTATATCTTTCTTCTCGGAGTGTTGACTGTGATATATTTGAGGGTAACACCTGATGATAAAACTTAGTCACGCTTGTTTATCAGAGCTCCAGCCCAATGGCCTTACGGCGTTAAACTGTGATGCCAACTCAAAACCATTTGGTGGATGATGCTGGGGAGGAGGGTCGTTGGGCGCCTGTCGAAGATCTTAAACTCCGCTATGCCGGTTGATAGCCCGTGGACCCAGCGGATACCAAATTGTTATGGGTGGGGTTTCGAGGTAGTTCTAGCAACCATGCTTGGTGTACGCACTTGCACATGCGGCAACGTTTTGCAAGAGGTTGTTGGGACTGCGGAATAACCTCGGCTTAGTGTAGTCTTGCCCTCAGGAGCTCCATCGGTGGCCCCTATACTCAGTCGAGAGACTGACTAGGTGGGGATGGAGCACCTCAAACAAGGGCATGGAGGCTCATGTCCGGAAACGGATCGTGCCATCAGCTGCATCAGTATGCCTTAGAGGAAGTATTATTATTATTATTATTATTATTATTATTATTATTATTATTATTATTATTATTATTAAATCTGCCTTGGAGTGTTGACTGTGACATATTTGAGGGAAATCCCGATGAAAAAACCT
>WBZZ01001034.1:105000-120000 GCA_019918135.1 Paulinella micropora | reverse complement strand
TTGTTTTTAATGTAAGTTGTGTATTGTGTTGTGCTTAGTTCTTTTGAGAAGCATGCTTATTCTTACTTGCGCCTCAACACGGGCGCCAACGTTCCCCAACTGGTTACATATAGCTATCTATCTATCTATCTATCTATCTATCTATCTATCTATCTATCTATCTATCTATCTATCTATCTATCTATCTATCTATCTATCCCTGGAGACGGTCTCTGCCACTGGCAACTCAGCCTAGGGTTCAGATCTAACTATCTCCTACAATGACGATTTTGTGTCCGCCGTTAATCGCGCGCAGCGTAAGGGCTAAACAGGCAACCAACTCCTGACCATGGCTGATGAAGTCGGGGCGTGATGCAAAGGGTTGATGAAGTCGGGGTTGTAGAAAGGTAACTCACAACGAGCGTGAACTCCTGAAACCTCGACTTGCTCATGGCATCATCTCCTTAGGGCACGCGCTCCTGGGGAGTGTTCTAGTGTTGTCCCGTATAGTTCAAAAGGGCTCGGCTACCTTTCGGCTTGAACTGGGCACAGACACCAACCACAGCGAGACAGTGGTTGGTGTGCAGCTTGGCCGGTGCTGAAAGTTCTTGTCCGGGGGTAGTATAGGAGGCCATGGCTTTTCAAGCTAAGCCACGCCCATAGATTAAACATTAAACATTAAACATCTATCTATCTGCATACATACATACATACATACCTACCTACCTACCTACCTATCAATCTATCAATCAATCTATCTATCTATCTATCTATCTATCTATCTATCTATCTATCTATCTATCTATCTATCTATCTCATCAGTTGATCTCATCACTTACTCCACGAAGTGAACCAAGGTCACTTGAGGTGTCACTGACCCTCCCTTGGGCTTGATGTTTTGAAATGGGTGCCATCTGTCGACAGACAGAGAATTAGGGGATGGTGTGGGTGTGCTGGGCCCGTGGTGGGGTGCCTTATGTGTGCCTAGCCATACGCCTATGAGTCACATGCCGAAATAGCGACGGGAAGCACAATCCTGTTCCCTCAGGGTGCCCTTTCTCGCTTGTTGAGCCCGGAATAAAACCCACAGTGCTCTGTCGGTTTATACTAGACTGTCGAACAGTCTCGAAACTCCGTCTGCTTACTGGGCCCTCTGTAATGGAGGTGGGAGCTCGTTCTGCAAGGGGCGCTTATGGAACGAGCCCTGGCCCCGCCTGGTACTAGGGAGCTTTGGTATCGCCTGTATCAGTCCCTTCCGTGCAAACATCACGGCTTAGCTGGGCATCGGGTCAATACTTCACAGACTTCCTTGGTTGACGAAATCAGAAGCTCCTTTTTTCTGACATTAGTCGATATTTCATCTATCTATCTATCTATCTATCTATCTATCTATCTATCTGCCCGGTCGAGGAAAACATCCTTGACGCACGAGCATACAAGACCAACCGATACAACGAGCTCAAATCTCAAATCGAGGACAACGGATGGACCTGCCACCTTCGACCAATCGAATGCGGGGCTCGCGGCATGGTATCGTTCTCTGTTCATCGATGTTTCCGCGCCTTGGGTTTTTCCCATCCCCAATCCAAATCCCTTTGCTTCAAGCTATCCTCCTGCGTAGCTCGTTGCTCTTTTGCGATTTATCGCTCCTGTGCAGTCAAAAATTGGACTAATCTTCCTCTAGTCCGTATTGGTGACTGCATTCCATCATAGCCGTCCAGTGTTGCATAGCCCGGGCTAGGTCCCTGCGGGGGTTTAGGCCTCATACAATGTCATCATTGTAGCTTGCGCAAGCTTACGGTGCTCAAAACACTTGAACTAACGGCTTGAACGGCTTCCTTTTCTTTCTCTTCTTCCTTGTCCTCCTCAAGACCCCACTCTCCATTTTGCCTTTTTCTTCAAACCCCTTGGAGAAGATTTTGCTCATGTGCACCCTTACGAAGATCCTTCGAGCCTCCTCGAAAAGAAGAGTCCAAAAGTGCACGTCCATCCGGACTATAAGTCACAACCCGGCATTGTCAACCCGGATTCCACCCACAGTGTTGACGCCGAGACATACTCTCATTTCGTCCAAGAATGCCCCGAAAGAACCAATCGAAAGAAGAAAGCACCTGATTTTGCCATCAACACCAAGCGTATGGAAAGACATTGAAGAAGAACTCCAATCCGCCCTCTCATCCTCCCCTTATCTCTCATCCTGCATTCCGTCATAGCCGTCCAGTGTTGCATAGCCCGGGCTAGGTCCCTTCGGGGGTTTAGGCCTTTACACAATGTCATCATTGTAGCTTGCGCAAGCTTACGGTGCTCAAAACACTTGGACTAACGGCTTCCTTTTCTTTCTCTTCTTCCTTATCCTCCCACTCTCCATTCCTAGATTGCCTTTTTCTTCAACGTCCTTCCTCCTCTTCTTTTTCCAGAACACAGTCTACCCGTGATTCCCATCCCGGACACATGCACAGTACACAAATTATTGTTTGATGTGAAACTGCGTTCCTTTGCAAGGACTACATTCCTTTGCGACATCTCATCTATCTATCTATCTATCTATCTGTCTATCTATCTATCTATCTATCTATCTATCTATATATCTATCTATATCATCATCATCATCACAATCATCATTCATCATCATCATCATCATCATCAATATTATTTTATTATTATTATTATTATTATTATTATTATTATTATCATTATCATTATCATTATCATTATCATTATCATCATCATTATCATCATCATTATCATCATTATTATTATTATTATTATTATCATTACTATTATTATTACTATTATTATTACTATTATTATTATTATTATTTGGACACCGTGATAGCCCAGTGGTCAAGTTCTACCATCTGGGCCCTGTCGCCAGTTCGATTCCCGTCGGTGCCACCAGTATTTTCATTGAACATACCGATCCGTCTGGACCAGTATTTTCATTGAACATACCGGCCCGTCTGGAAGTGTTGGAACTGCCCTTGCGGGGGTGTCATTAGAGCTTATCGTCAATTCTTCGTACTCCCCTCACGGGTGAGACGATGGAGGCGCATGTGCAGAAATGCATCAGCCATTGACAGAGAAGCACTATTATTATTATTATTATTATTATTATTATTATTATTATTATTAATGGAGGCACATGTCCAGGATCTGGATCTGATGCTATAGTCTGAGGAAGCCTATTATTATTATTATTATTATTATTATTATTATTATTATTATTATTATTATTTGGACACCGTGATAGCCCAGTGGTCAAGTTCTACCATTTGGGCCCTGTCGCCAGTTCGATTCCCGTCGGTGCCACCAGTATCTTCATTGAACATACCGGTCCGCCTGGAAGTGTTGGAACTGCCCGTGCGGGGGTGTCATTAGAGCCTATCGTCAATTCTTCGTACTCCCCTCACGGGTGAGACGATGGAGGCGCATGTGCAGATTTGCATCAGCCATTGACAGAGAAGCACTATTATTATTATTATCATTATTATTATTATCATTACTATTATTATTAATATTATTGTTATTATTCAGCCCAATGGCCTCAAGGCGTTAAACTGTGACGCCAACTCATAACCCTTTGGTGGTAGATGCTGGGGAGGAGGGTCGTTGCGCGCGTAAAAGATCTTAAACTCCGCATATGCTGGTTGATAGCCCAGGACCCAGCAGACACCAGATTGTTATGGGTGGGGTTTCGAGGCAGCTCTAGCAACCGCGCTTGGTGTATGCACTTGCAGATTCGGTGACGTCTTGCAAGAGGTTGCTGGGACTGCGGAATAACCTCGGCTTAGTGCAGTCTTGCCCTCAGGAGCTCCATCGGTGGCCCCGATCATCAGGCGAGAGACTGACACGGGGGGGTGGAGGACCTCGAACAAGGGTATTGGAGGCTTATGTCCGTTGAGGATATGCCATTAGCTGCATCAGTACGCCTCAGATATAGTATTATTATTATTATTATTATTATTATTTAGGGAGTACATAGGCCATCGGTCCTTTCCATGGGCTGATTGGTATAAAGCTCCTAGAGTAATGTTCTATGCCGTCACTTCCTTTATTCCACCGATTGGTGTGGAGACTTTCCCTATGGAATGGAGGACTGGATGCACATGGCCTTTTGGCTCAGCAATTGGCAGGAGATACACTATTATTATTATTATTATTATTATTATTATTATTATTATTATTATTATTATTCTGGGGAGGAGGGTCGTTGCGCGCGTAAAAGATCTTAAACTCCGCATATGCTGGTTGATAGCCCAGGACCCAGCAGACACCAGATTGTTATGGGTGGGGCTTCGAGGCAGCTCTAGCAACCGCGCTTGGTGTATGCACTTGCACATTCGGTGACGTCTTGCAAGAGGTTGCTGGGACTGCGGAATAACCTCGGCTTAGTGCAGTCTTGCCCTCAGGAGCTCCATCGGTGGCCCCGATCATCAGGCGAGAGACTGACACGGGGGGGTGGAGGACCTCGAACAAGGGTATTGGAGGCTTATGTCCGTTGAGGATATGCCATTAGCTGCATCAGTACGCCTCAGATATAGTATTATTATTATTATTATTATTACATTATTATAATTATCACTGAAAGGTGTTGGGAGTAGGGGGTGGGGATTTGGGGGGAGGGGGAAATGATTTAATTTTTTTGGAATTCGTGCAAGTATTTGCGTTAGGTGAGTGTCCTGAATTCCAAAATTCATTGCTTTTTTGGGGAGTACTTGCCGGTACCTCCGGCAATGGAACGTACCCTGTCGACGGAAAAGGGGGGGTCCGGGGGGTCCTCCCACTGGGAACCCCATCCCTGCAATTGTACGTACCCGATTTGGTCGCGGGTGGCACACAAACCAGAAAATTGAGGCCTTTGTGCCACCAGGCGCCGTTTGCGCACACCAGAGGGATTTAGTGGCTGTTATTTGGTATAGCTGGCACTTCTTGATGAGCTCTCTTCGAAAACATAAAATTTGTGGTGCCGGTGGCGTACAAACCAGAAGGTTCACCACCAGGCGCCGTTCGCGCACACCAGAGGGAGTTTGAAGCTGATGTTTGGTGTACCCGACACCTCTAGGTGCGCTCTCTTCGGAGATCCAAAGGTTTTGGTGCCGGGTGGCACAAAAACCAGAGATTTTAGGTTTGTATGCCACCAGAGCTTACACTTGCGTTCTGCTGGTACCTCAGGCAATTGAACGTACCCTGTCGACGGGGAAGGGGGGGGTCCGGGGGGCCTTTCCCCCCGGGAACCCCAGCTCGGCAATTGTACATACCCCACGCGAATTAGCTGGCACCAAAATGAATGTCTGAGAATGCTCCAAGGCTCTAAGAGCTGTGCCGGAAGGGTTTATGCCGGTTACCTAAGGCAATTGAACGTACCCTGTCGACTGTGGAAAGGGGGTCCGGGGGGCCCTTCCCCCTGGGAACCCCAGCCCCGCAATAGTACATACCCGAAGCGAACTCGCCGGCACCAAACTGAATGGCTGAGATTGCTCCAGGGCTGTAAAAGGTGTGCATGTGAGTTAACGAGAGGAAAAGCGACCTTGGGAGGAGGCGGGGGGGGGGGGGGGGGGGGGGGGGGGGGTGGCGCTTCGCGCACCGCAAACCATCCTTTCAGGTGTTGGCGCAGCTCGTAATTATTATTATTATTATTATTATTATTATTATTATTATTCTGGAGGGGTGCACAAGATGGCACTCCATGGGAAGAGGAGGTGGTTGGGCCTCTCCCCACGAAGGTGACCGCTTGGGGAGGGCGGTCACCGGGATATGCGCAACTCTCAACTGGGCATTTACTCGGTAGGGGTTCGGCCAGGCAGGTTGTGGGGTTGTCTGTTGGATTGTTGGTTGGCTCGTTTTTCTTGGCTGTTGGTTTGGGTCTGGTTTCCTGGTTAGCCCATTTTCGCCGAATTTCCTGCCGAGTAAATGCCTGGGGGCTTCCAGTTCCGGTTTGGTGATCTTGTTGAGGTGAGCATTCGGAGGAAACAGTACCGAGATGGGTTGAAGATAGGATTCACATTGAGCCGAGATGGGGCTGAGTTGACCTGTTCTAACTCGGC
This sequence comes from Paulinella micropora, assembly GCA_019918135.1. Taxonomy (NCBI): domain Eukaryota; phylum Cercozoa; class Imbricatea; order Euglyphida; family Paulinellidae; genus Paulinella; species Paulinella micropora. The sequence goes on along the minus strand of WBZZ01001034.1, from coordinate 113,977 downwards.
TCCATTTCGGCTTCATGTTAATCCTATCTTCATCCTATCTGGGTTTTGTCTCCTCCCTATCTTCGCTTCTTCGGGGTTGCCTAACTGGAACACATGATGAGCGCACGTTGGAGAGGGGCTTCAGTCGGTCCCAATGCCTTGCCAGTGCCTTGCTGCGTTGCCGTGCCTTGCCCCATGCATTCACACCCTCCACCGTTGCATTTCTAACTGAGCAGCTTCGGCTGGGATTACTATACTTGTCTGTAAGACCCTATAGGTACCGCTAGGTTCGCGCCTTCTATACCCACGTGGGGGAAGGAGTTTCAGCGGCACGCCGTCCGATCTGGCTCCACTCGGGGACACCCGTACCTCATGATGTGTATTGTTAGGAGCAGCTGAAAGTCCATAAGGCATGAGAGTAGAGGCGTTGGCGATGCGATGGAGAGTGTGTGTAGTGCGTGAGGCAGGTTCTGGCGACGCTGGGGGTGCTGGCGGGCGCCGAAGGGCACGAAGCGACGCGGCAGCGTCCAGTGACACCGGCGGAAATGAGTGTGTGTTGCAGATACCGCCGATGCTATTTGCATGGACGGGCGCTTTCCTCGGCGTAAAGAGGCGCGGCGGTGATGGCCAGCGACATTGGCCGTCTACTACTCTGAATGGATTACAAATACGCGAAGCACGGAGCTACCACTGTGGCCCTTATGGGACAAGGTAGAATCGCCGAATACCTGGACAATCCCCGTGGGAATGCCTCTTCGACGGGCTCTGGCCCGATGTCCCAGGATGGGAGGATGAGGGCTCGCGTATATGACGGAATTCCTGAACCACGTGGAGAGGCTATCTTAGCTGCGCCTCATCCTTCCTCCCCAAACCTGGCACACGGGTCGGCGCTTCAACATAAGGCGAGCGGCGCTATATGGCAGATGGCACCGCCGCCTCGACGGTACCGGCGGGTAGATCGGTACGACAAGGACGGGCGTAATCTGATTGTCTGGGGGCTCTCAGAACGCGTCAATCTACGGGAGATCGCCTCCAAAATGAGCGGTCTTGGTCTGGTGGTCCCGGTAATGGAGTGGCAAGGCCAGCGAATGTTTCGTCACCTGGAGCTGGTCTACGAGGACGATGACAGCAGGCAGACGGCGTTGCAGCAACTCAAACATCTCAAATTCTTCGGCAGAGGGGTCAATGTGGCCCTTGGGCGCAGGTTCAGGGACAGGGAACGTGTCCGAAGGCTTATTCGCATCCATCTGCGTGGGGAAGCGGCGGTCCGGAAGGAGGAAGCTGCGACGGGATATCGCGTCTTGCCTCTGCATGAAGAATGTGTCGATGATGTGCAGGTGGTGTCTTCGGAATTGGCTGCCGATGCACCTAAGTGTGTGTCTGAGTGTGCTGATGTGCATGTGGTGCCCCTGCATTCGGCGGCCAGTGCAGTGGGGGACCAACCTGCGCAAGCACCTGCAGAGGGGGGCAGCACGAGGGCGGAAGCCAAGCGCGGCCGTCGGGTCCGGAAACGAGCCAAGAAGCACCGCTCCAAGCAGTTCGATACCGGCTTCAAGCTACTCGTCGCGAGTCAGGGTAAAACGGGATACGACAACGTAGGCACGGCGGAATGGGCATCATTCTACAAGCACGAGGGCTGGCTAGTCATCGGGGCTCAGGAGCACCGCATGGGCAAGAAGCAACTTTCCAAATGCAGCCTGGATGGATTCCGGATTTTTGGAAAACCTGCGGAGGTCAGCGAGAAAAATCGCTGCAAGGGTGGGGTTCTATTCGCGGTGGCTAACTTCCTTGGTCCGTATTGCAACCTGGTGTCAGCCCCCGTCGACCACCGGCAGCAAGTGTGGCTGCGTATCGCCTCGGGTGTTACCGGCGCTCAGGATATCTATGTGGGCAACGGCTACTTTCCCCAGGAAACGCAGGAAGAAGAGTCGTCAGAGGCGTATGCGGCCTGGCAGGCAGCTATAGCTTTTTTTGGAGCCAAAGGTCTTGTGGTCACGGTGGCGGATGCCAACGCGAAGCTCGGGCCGGCATGCAGCCGAAAAGAGGAGGGCATCGTCGGTCAGCACGGGGAGGTCGATGATAAGGGAGCACCGGTACGTTCGGAGAACGGCAAGAGACTCGCGGCTGTCCTCGTCGCTTCGGGCCTGCGAAATCTGAGCGGCTTCTCGTGCCCAGTGGAAGGGTCCTACTGGTGGTCCCGGCGTGAGCAGCGCGGCATGGGCACAGGCAAGCACCTCCTCGATTACATCTGCGCGTCGCCTGGCTTGGCATCTGGAGCAAAGTTCGGAGTATGCGAAGATGATCTTGATACGGACCACAAGGCAGTATGGGCCGAACTGACGTGGAGCGGCCAGCGCCGGCCAAAGCGGGCTGCGAAACCTTACAGGTCCTTTCGTGTTGATAAGCTTATTGGTGCTGGTGTCTCGGGTAATGATCACGCTGCGAAGCAAGCGCTGGATTATCTACGCGACAAGTTCGATGACGTATTCCAGCATTGCCTACAGAAGCTTGGAGTACATCAGCTGCCTGAGCTTGACCTATCGGGTGGTGCCGACAGCCAACGGGTGGTAGATGACGTCACCGAGCGAGTGGCGCAGTCCTTCCGAATGGCGGCGCACCGGGTCCTTGGCTCCAGATGTATACGACCCCGTTTCACCAACAATTGGTTCGACGGGGAGCTAAAGGAGCTCATTCAGCAGCGCCGGGAGGCCTACGCAGCATACAGGAGGGATGAATCGAATGCGGAAGCCCGTCTGAATTGGCTACGGCTCCGCAAGCAAATTCGGAAGGCAACTCGGGCCAAGAAGTCCGCCTCCTTCAAGCAAGTGCAGGAAGAAGCGGTCAAATGTCAACGCGAGCAATCCTCAAAGCGCTTTTGGCTACTCGCGAAGCGGCTTGGCGGGCACGCAGAACGAAGGTCTCCGCGCCGATGCAAAGGGAGGATGGCTCACTGGCGTGTACGCTGCCGGAAAAGGTCGCTCGGTGGGAGGAATTTCGGAAAAATTCGGTGAAGCCACGGGAAAATCCGGCAAGTGCGGCTGTTGTGGTGGAGTGCTGTGCAGAAGCAGGCTCGCTGGAGTGGGAGGAAGCCGAAGCTAAGCGGCAGTTCCACTGGAACGATCGCTTCAGAGATGAGGTGGCCCGGGCTATGAAGGAGCACGAAGTAGGTGAAGACACTTGCGAAGAGCTGGACAAGCCGTTCACGCAAGAGGAGGTCCTTGCAAGGCAACGTGCCCTGAATAACCACAAAGCTTGTGGCGAGGACAAAGTGAAGAACGAGATGCTCAAGTATGGCGGCGCCTACATCAATGGCTACTTAACGCAGTACTTCAACTGGATTCGAGAAGCCGAGAGGACTCCAAAAGCTTGGGGCAAGGGAATCATCGTCAATATCCCCAAGGGTGGGGATCCTACGGATCCTGACAACTGGAGGGATATCTCGATTATTAGTTGCCTTGGTAAGCTGTATCTGTCCTTATTAGCTACTCGTCTAACGCTCTTCGTGGATGGCCCGGATAAGCTACGTCCAGAGCAGGGAGGCTTCCGCCCGGGGCGTCGCACTACGGATCAGGTCTTTACCCTTTGGCAGAGGTTGAAGGGGCGTCAGCAGCAGAAGCGGGAGTCGTATGTCCTGTTCGTCGATCTACGCAAGGCTTTCCCGTCTGTTTGGAGAGATGGCCTATTTGAGAGGCTCTGGAAGCTGGGTGTAAGGGGCAAGTTCTGGCGCACGCTACGCAGGTGCTACGAGCAGACTTCGTCGCAAGTGCTAGTTGATGGAGCACTCACCCCCGAAGTACTGGAGGGTGTAGGCGTCCAACAGGGGTCCCCTCTCTCTCCCACACTCTTCAACGTCTTTATGGATGAGCTGTGTGATCGGCTGGCGAGTGCCCTCAAGATCACGGATGTGAAGCGGCTGAACGACATCAAGGCACTTCTATACGCGGACGACGTGGCCCTCATCGCTCACAGTCGCACCGAGCTCCAGAAGATGGTCAATGTTGTGGCCAAGTTCGCGGAAGATTACCGGCTGGAAGTCAACTTGAAGCCCGGCAAGACGGAAATCATGCCCATTTACACGTCGAGCAAGGCGAAACGACCAAGTATCAGGGAGCGAGGGGAGCCCGTGGTGTGGTTTCGCGGCCAGAAGCTTTGTGTCACCAGTCAGTACAAGTACCTGGGAGTGGTTATCACCGACGACCTGAAGTGGAAGGAGCAGGCCCTGCGGGCTACGCGTGTCACTGAAGTCACCACCGCAGGTTGGTACTCTTTGTGGTGTGCAGGTGAGATACAAGCTAGGTATCGTCTCATGTGCTGGAATCAACTTGTGGGGGCCAAGCTGAAGTACGCCTTCGATGTCTGGCGTGCCCCCGTATCGCAGCTCACCAAGCTGGAGGCAGCAATGCTGCGCCCCATGAGGATGATTCTCGGCATCAGCCCTAAGACAAGCAAGTGGATTACACTCTTTCTGGCGCGCTCTTTGAGTGCGGAGCGTTTGCGGCGGGCGGCGCAACTGAAGTTCTATGGACGGCTGCGTGTTCTACCGGAGAAGCGATTTCCTGTCATCGCATCTCAAGTCAAATCCGACTGGACTGCGGAGGCCGAAGGCGCTATCAGGGACTCAATGGATCTACAACAAGGGCTTCAGGAGCTCCTAAATAGCTCAGAGAAGGACCTCGAGGGTTGGAGTTCGACTGTGGACAAGTGGGCCCTTCAGCAGGACGTCAAGATGGTGCAGCAACTGATGTGGGACAAGCGAGAGGCAGGCAGCGATCTTACTGATGGCCTGCGAGTCATCCCAAGACAAGTCTTTGGAACTAAGGAGTTCCCAAGATGGATAGCCCTTGATGATGCGCATTATAATCTGCTTCGGAGAAGGTTGCTCAGCTGCAACAACCGCCTTCGGTTGTACCGCAGCAAGTTGGTCAGTGGCATGTCCCCTCGCTGCTTCTGTTGTCATGATGATGTCAATGAGTCCCTTGCGCACTTCTTATGGGATTGCCCCATGCATGAGGGGAGACGTAAGCAGCTGTTGCTGAGTATGCAGAGGCTCGGTGGCATGGCTGTGGGGGGTGCTGAGGGGGATGGAGGGAGTGAGGAGGGTGGTGAGGTCGTAGGTGGTGAGTGGAGGATGTGTTGCTTGGGCGGGAGCGGGAGGGCTCTGTGCGGCAGGGTTGGGATAATATGTCGCCTGTGGATCAATCACGATTGTTTTGTAAGCTTTTTCAGGGGAAGTCGCGCTTCCGCAGTAACTTTAGGCTTGCTGCGTTGTTAGGGGTTACAGCGTTGCGTCCCCCTCCAAAGTTGGATGTGTTGTTTGGATCATATGTGTCTGAGTGTTGGTCTGCTAGGGAGGGTAAAAGGGAGGAGCTTGGGGTGGATGATGGGGGCGAGGAGGTGATTGACCTCACTGAGGTTCCATCAGCTTCTGTCCCACCCTCTCCCCCAAGTGACGTTGATGTTGCGCGGCGCGGCCGTCCGCGCAGTGTGGACGTCCTGGCTAGAGAGAGGGGTTCGGGAGCGCAGCGTAGTGTCTCCGAGTTCTTCTCTTCAGCTAACACCCTCGCATCTAGCTTCATGCACTTCACAGCCCCCATCTGCCCCTGCTGTTGCTGTTGCTGCTATGTCTGTTTGGTGTTCTGACAATGCGTTGGGATCGGCTGACCCCGGTGACCCAATGGAGGCACATGTCCAGGATCTGGATCTGATGCTATAGTCTGAGGAAGCCTATTATTATTATTATTATTATTATTATTATTATTATTATGGACACCGTGATAGCCCAGTGGTCAAGTTCTACCATCTGGGCCCTGTCGCCAGTTCGATTCCCGTCGGTGCCACCAGTATTTTCATTGAACGTAACGATCCGTCTGGACCAGTATTTTCATTGAACATACCGGCCCGTCTGGAAGTGTTGGAACTGCCCTTGCGGGGGTGTCATTAGAGCTTATCGTCAATTCTTCGTACTCCCCTCACGGGTGAGACGATGGAGGCGCATGTGCAGAAATGCATCAGCCATTGACAGAGAAGCACTATTATTATTATTATTCAGCCCAATGGCCTCAAGGCGTTAAACTGTGACGCCAACTCATAACCCTTTGGTGGTAGATGCTGGGGAGGAGGGTCGTTGCGCGCGTAAAAGATCTTAAACTCCGCATATGCTGGTTGATAGCCCAGGACCCAGCAGACACCAGATTGTTATGGGTGGGGTTTCGAGGCAGCTCTAGCAACCGCGCTTGGTGTATGCACTTGCACATTCGGTGACGTCTTGCAAGAGGTTGCTGGGACTGCGGAATAACCTCGGCTTAGTGCAGTCTTGCCCTCAGGAGCTCCATCGGTGGCCCCGATCATCAGGCGAGAGACTGACACGGGGGGGTGGAGGACCTCGAACAAGGGTATTGGAGGCTTATGTCCGTTGAGGATATGCCATTAGCTGCATCAGTATGCCTCAGATATAGTAAATAGTATTATTATTATTATTATTATTATTATTATTATTATTATTATTATTATTTTGGACACCGTGATAGCCCAGTGGTCAAGTTCTACCATCTGGGCCCTGTCGCCAGTTCGATTCCCGTCGGTGCCACCAGTATTTTCATTGAACATACCGGTCCGTCTGGACCAGTATTTTCATTGAACATACCGGTCCGTCTGGAAGTGTTGGAACTGCCCTTGCGGGGGTGTCATTAGAGCCTATCGTCAATTCTTCGTACTCCCCTTACGGGTGAGACGATGGAGGCGCATGTGCAGAAATGCATCAGCCATTGACAGAGAAGCACTATTATTATTATTATTATTATTACTATTATTATTATTATTATTATCTTTATCTTATTGTTATTATTATTCCGTCTTCTTTCTGTTTCTGTGTACGTGTTAGGGTTTTGGTACGTTTCTTGCTAAGCCCGGGGAGGTCGGTCAGGCAGTGCGACAGGCTCTGGACAGCGGGTGCAACAGACATATACATACATATATATATATACATATATGTATGTATAGATATAGATAGATAGATAGATAGATAGATAGATAGATAGATAGATAGATAGATAGATAGATAGATAGATAGATAGATGAAATATCGACTAATGTCAGAAAAAAGGAGCTTCTGATTTCGTCAACCAGGAAGTCTGTGGGTAAAGTATTAACCCGATGCCCAGCTAAGCCGTGATGTTTGCACGGAAGGGACTGATACAGGCGATACCAAAGCTCCCTATTACCAGGCGGGGCCAGGGCTCGTTCCATAAAGCGCCCCTTGCAGAACGAGCTCCCACCTCCATTACAGAGGGCCCAGTAAGCAGATGGAGTTTCGAGACTGTTCGACAGTCTAGTATAAACCGACAGAGCACTGTGGGTTTATTCCGGGCTCAACAAGCGAGAAAGGGCACCCTGAGGGAACAGGATTGTGCTTCCCGTCGCTATTTCGGCATGTGACTTATAGGCGTATGGCTAGGCACACATAAGGCACCCCACCACGGGCCCAGCACACCCACACCATCCCCTAATTCTCTGTCTGTCGACAGATGGCACCCATTTCAAAACATCAAGCCCAAGAGAGGGTCAGTGACACCTCAAGTGGCCTTGGTTCATTCCGCAGAGCAAGTGATAAGATCAACTGATGAAATATCGACTAATGTCAGAAAAAAGGAGCTTCTGATTTCGTCAACCAGGAAGTCTATGGGTAAAGTATTAACCCGATGCCCAGCTAAGCCGTGATGTTTGCACGGAAGGGACTGATACAGGCAATACCAAAGCTCCCTAGTACCAGGCGGGGCCAGGGCTCGTTCCATAAAGCGCCCCTTGCAGAACGAGCTCCCACCTCCATTACAGAGGGCCCAGTAAGCAGATGGAGTTTCGAGACTGTTCGACAGTCTAGTATAAACCGACAGAGCACTGTGGGTTTTATTCCGGGCTCAACAAGCGAGAAAAAGATAGATAGATAGATAGATAGATAGATAGATAGATAGATAGATAGATAGATAGATAGATAGATTGGTAGGTTAGTAGTTAGATAAGCAGGTATGTAGATAGGTAGATATAATACGTTTCTTGCTAAGCCCGGGGAGGTCGGCCAGGTCGTGCGACAGGCCCTGGACAGCGGGTGAAGTAGGTGGATAGATAGATAGATGAGATATCGACTAATGTCAGAAAAAAGGAGCTTCTGATTTCGTCAACCAAGGAAGTCTGTAAAGTATTGACCCGATGCCCAGCTAAGCCGTGATGTTTGCACGGAAGGGACTGATACAGGCGATACCAAAGCTCCCTATTACCAGGCGGGGCCAGGGCTCGTTCCATAAAGCGCCCCTTGCAGAACGAGCTCCCACCTCCATTACAGAGGGCCCAGTAAGCAGATGGAGTTTCGAGACTGTTCGACAGTCTAGTATAAACCGACAGAGCACTGTGGGTTTTATTCCGGGCTCAACAAGCGAGAAAGGGCACCCTGAGGGAACAGGATTGTGCTTCCCGTCGCTATTTCGGCATGTGACTCATACGCGTATGGCTAGGCACACATAAGGCACCCCACCACGGGCCCAGCACACCCACACCATCCCCTAATTCTCTGTCTGTCGACAGATGGCACCCATTTCAAAACATCAAGCCCAAGGGAGGGTCAGTGACACCTCAAGTGGCCTTGGTTCACTTCGCGGAGTAAGTGATGAGATCAACTGATGAGATATCGACTCATGTCAGAAAAAAGGAGCTTCTGATTTCGTCAACCAAGGAAGTCTGTAAAGTATTGACCCGATGCCCAGCTAAGCCGTGATGTTTGCACGGAAGGGACTGATACAGGCGATACCAAAGCTCCCTAGTACCAGGCGGGGCCAGGGCTCGTTCCATAAAGCGCCCCTTGCAGAACGAGCTCCCACCTCCATTACAGAGGGCCCAGTAAGCAGATGGAGTTTCGAGACTGTCGACAGTCTAGTATAAACCGACAGAGCACTGTGGATTTTATTCCGGGCTCAACAAGCGAGAAAGGAGATAGATAGATAGATAGATA
>WBZZ01001034.1:97500-100000 GCA_019918135.1 Paulinella micropora | reverse complement strand
AAGGAAGGAAAAAAGGAAGGAAGGAAGGAAAAAAGGAAGGAAAACAGGAAGGAAGGAAGGAAGGAAGAAAGAAAGGAAGAAAGAAAGGAAGGAAGAAAGTCAGAAAGTCAGAAAGGCAGAAAGGCAGAAAGGCAGAAAGACAGAAAGGCAGAAAGGAAGAAAGGAAGAAAGGAAGAAAGGAAGAAGGAAGAAGGAAGAAGAATGTATAGCTTTCGGTAGCCCTATACAAAGAGAACTTTCCCATCTAGAAATGAATTTTCTCAAACTTTGTGCATGCATGTTTATATATTCTATATATTATGTATGTATACATGTATGTAAGTATATGTATTCACGTATTTGCCGCATCTTTCTGTGCTGCAGAAACCTGACAAAAGCCTCATCTTTCTAATCATCTAGCGCAATAATCGCATGCAAATGCATACACTGTCAGACAGAAAGATAGCCAGGCAAATGACAGTAACAGGCTCAGCAAATAACAAACATTCTATCTATCTATCGCAAATGCATACACTGTCAGACAGAAAGATAGCCAGGCAAATGACAGTAACAGGCTCAGCAAATAACAAACATTCTATCTATCTATCTATCTATCTATCTATCTATCTATCTATCGATCTGTTTATCTATCTATCTATCTATCTATCTATCTATCTATCTATCTCTCTATTTATGAATTCGGAATGTTGTGCATTTAGTTTCAAGCAGACATTATCTGAGCTGCGATTGGACTACCTGAACCTTTATCTCGTACGTCTAGTAGTAGCAGTAGCAGTAGCAGTAGCAGTAGTAGTAGTAGTAGTAGTAGTAGTAGTAGTAGTAGTAGTAGTAGTAGCAGTAGTAGAAGTAGTAGTAGTAGAAGTAGTAGTAGTAGTAGTAGTAGTAGTAGTAGTAGTAGTAGTAGTAGTAGTAGAGTAGTAGTAGTAAGTAGTAGTAGTAGGAGTAGGAGTAGTAGTATTATTATCATTATTATTATCATTATTATTATCATTATTATTATCATTATTATTATTATTATTATTATTATTAGCCCAATGGCCTCAAGGCGTTAAACTGTGACGCCAACTCATAACCCTTTGGTGGTAGATGCTGGGGAGGAGGGTCGTTGCGCGCGTAAAAGATCTTAAACTCCGCATATGCTGGTTGATAGCCCAGGACCCAGCAGACACCAGATTGTTATGGGTGGGTTTCGAGGCAGCTCTAGCAACCGCGCTTGGTGTATGCACTTGCACATTCGGTGACGTCTTGCAAGAGGTTGCTGGGACTGCGGAATAACCTCGGCTTAGTGCAGTCTTTCCCTCAGGAGCTCCATCGGTGGCCCCGATCATCAGGCGAGAGACTGACACGGGGGGGTGGAGGACCTCGAACAAGGGTATTGGAGGCTTATGTCCGTTGAGGATATGCCATTAGCTGCATCAGTACGCCTCAGATATAGTATTATTATTATTATTATTATTATTATTATTATTATTATTATTATTATGGACACCGTGATAGCCCAGTGGTCAAGTTCTACCATCTGGGCCCTGTCGCCAGTTCGATTCCCGTCGGTGCCACCAGTATTTTCATTGAACATACCGGTCCGTCTGGAAGTGTTGGAACTGCCCGTGCGGGGGTGTCATTAGAGCCTATCGTCAATTCTTCGTACTCCCCTCACGGGTGAGACGATGGAGGCGCATGTGCAGATTTGCATCAGCAATTGACAGAGAAGCACTATTATTATTATTATTATTATTATTATTATTATTATTATTATTATTATTATTATTATTATTATTTAGGGAGTACATAGGCCATCGGTCCTTTCCATCGGCTGATTGGTATAAAGCTCCTAGAGTAATGTTCTATGCCGTCACTTCCTTTATTCCACCGATTGGTGTGGAGACTTTCCTTATGGAATGGAGGATTGGATGCACATGGCCTTTTGGCTCAGCAATTGGCAGGAGATACACTATTATTATTATTATTATTATTATTAATTATTATTATGGAGGGGTGCACAGTATGGCACCCCACGGGAAGAGGTGGTTGGGCCTCTTCCCACTGGTTTCGAGGCTATGTCGTTGTGTTGGCTCCGAGGCTATGTTGTTGTGTTGGTTCCGAGGCTATGTTGTTTTGTTGGTTCCGAGGCTATGTCGTTGTGTTGTTTTTTATAAGACATACACCACGTGGGATCAAAGGGGTATTTACATTCCGCGATCTAGGGGTGGTGACGGGTTTCGAGGCGTCCCAGATACTTACCACAAAACGTCCTCATGCGCTGGCAGACCGCATAAAATGTCTGCTACCCCTGTGAGTGCCACTATGCGGGACCTACCCAGTCTCGTGGAGCTCTCACGCGGGGAAGATCAATCATTTGTAGTTGATTTCCTGCAAGGTACCCGACACTGTGCGAGTAGTAGGGACTTCCTTTTGGGGCCTCTATGCAGGATGGTTAGAGTCACTCTTCCCTCCCCAACATACTCACTGTAGTCCCTGTTGGGTCGAGCGATGGAGGCGC
>WBZZ01001034.1:82500-85000 GCA_019918135.1 Paulinella micropora | reverse complement strand
AATGTGGAATTTATTTCCCATTTGCCCCTGTCCTGATGGTAATCACATACTAACCTAAGCTATCATCTACCTATAATATGTACTCTACTCTCACGCCCTGCAGTCTCCCGGCCTAACTAACCGGGGAACTAATAACCTCTTGAGGAACAGTTAAATCTACTTAAATGTGTAATAGCAATACCAAACTTATTTCTGGATTTTTTACCTTTATTAATTTTTTACACTTGGGTTTGCTCTGACAAATTCCTTTTTTGCTCTAGCAATTTCCTTTTTTACCTATATTAACTTATAATTTTTCTCACTGGACGTGCTATTTCCTTCCACTCTAACCCATTTACATTCCCCACCACACAAAATAAACCTACTTTCCATCACATATAATTTTCCTCAAAAACCTTCGTCGTGAGCACAGCTCATATGCACTGCAGATCACACACCTTGCCCTATACCTAGCCCTTGGCTTTTCCACTATCCAGCCCTAGTACTAAGTGAACCTTTGCAAAGGGGTGAGCACTGTCACTCGTGGTCCGGTAAACACTTGTTAATAAATAAATATTTCTGAAAATAAAAAATAGCTTCACGAAGGCTTCAGGAGTAGTATGATGACTTCAAGTTGTATCTTTTCTGTGACTACTTCAGCAATCTTCTTCTGATATGTAGCAGTGTTACAATAATGTCAATTGCTCCACCAGAATCCTGCTGGTGCAGTAGCGTAGCGTTCACTTCAACACTATGCCTATTAATAATTTTTGTAAAACTTCAGTCTGCCTTGCAGACCGAATTGAAGAAGATAGGACGGCGCCGTGACTCGGACGTGAATACTTACTGCTGTCTCTTCACTTTATTCAGTGCAATTGTCTTTTCTTACATAAATATTAACTTTTACATGCTTCTTTTTCAGCTTTATGAAAAGCAAGCGTTCTTCAAATATTAAAACTTTCGAAGATAGTTAAATAATTCAAGTAGTATTAACAGGGGTTCACCAGACCACGAGTGACCGTGCTCACCTATTTGGAGTTAGTATAAGTAAGTGTAGGGTTTCGTTAGAGTAAGGTTAAGGGTAAGGTAACAGCTAATAGTAAGATAAGGTCGAATCCGAAGGGCAAGGTAAGTTTGGTTTACAATATGTGTGAGCTGTGCTCACGAAGGCGGTTTTTGAGGGAGAGAGTTGTGCCACGCAAGAGTGAACGCTGGTTTGATTTCGGTTGTTTCGGTTTGATTTCGGTTGTCGCGAGTGTTTCCGTTGGAAAGTAAATGGAAACGACGTAAACGACGTAATACTCACCGCTAGTAGAAAATATACTGTTGATATGCTGAAAAAAGGAAATTGACAGAGCAATTCCAAAACGTTAAATCATTGGTAAAAAACTACTGTAAACAGGTTGGCAGGTGGCTATGAGGTATCGTCAAGGGTGGGCATTGGAGCAGAGATACGGTTTTTCTGAAGTTATAATATATTAGTATTGGAGAATCCTTTTGCAGTATTAGTTGAAGATACTTCCAGATTAGGTACTGGAGCAGTTGTGTAGGCCCTCTTTGCGTTCTGTTTACATTGATTAAAATAGATTTAACAGTTCCTCAAGAGTTAATCAGACTTTTTTAGTGAGAAAAGAATTGATTGGAAGAGTGAAGATAAATAGAACAGATCCTCAGAAACTTAAAAAAAAAAGGGAAATTATTAATAACTGGAAGAGAAAGAGAGAGAAGAGAAATGTGATTGAAAATTGATGAGATAAGAAAGGATATAACTTGTGACAATCAGAGTTGCCTGTTGCATTGTTTCTCTTAATCTCCTCCTTCTTTCTCAAAAACTTGTACTGTGTCAGATCAAATCCCTCCGAGACTAGAGATTGGCCAAAAACAGTAACAAGGGCCTCGTATTCCTGCGTTTCGTCGCAAGGAAAAGCCTTCATGCAGGCATTGATCTCTTTGAGCTTGTTCAAAAGCGAAGCATCAGAGTCTTTGTCTGAGCTCGTCTTGGCATATAGCATGAGACTTGCCACTCCTCCTTTCTTCCCCTTGAAGGCATTTATGATATTTTGTCTGTCCGTCTTCTCCGTGTTTGTGACCACCACCGTAGTTGAGCCCGGGGGTGCAGGGGCTGGTGGGGCAGGAGCTGGTGGGGTCAAATATGTCGGAGGGTGTGCCTTTGCACCACTCACTTTTGCTTTCATTCTCTCCAGTCTCATCGTCTTCTCGAACTCCTCATTCTCTTTCGCCTTCTTCTTCTCAGATATCACCAGCTTTTGAGCATGAGTGATAAAGGCCACCAATTCAGAAGCAGATCTGAGAAAATTATATTTCTCCACATATTGGTCAACACCTGCTTTGTTGGCGACCGGTGGTGCGTTACTACGTGATTTAAGGACAGAGTGATCCTTGGTAGGAATCCATCTCTTCCATGCCTCCTTATGCAGTAACGCACCCATCAACAGTCTGATCTTGGTCCGAGAACTCTGTCGGTCTTCTCTAACTCATCAATCACAGGATGAGTTTCTCC
>WBZZ01001034.1:60000-77500 GCA_019918135.1 Paulinella micropora | reverse complement strand
GTAGTAGTAGTAGTAGTAGTAGTAGTAGTAGTAGCAGTAGTAGCAGTAGTAGTAATAGTAATAATAGTAGTAGTAGTAGTAGTAGTAGTAGTAGTAGTAGTAGTAGTGGTAGTAGTAGTAGTAGTAGTAGTAGTAGTGGTAGTAGTAGTAGTAGTAGTAGTAGTAGTAGTAGTAGTAGAAGTAGTAGTAGTAGTAGCAGTAGTAGTAGTAGCAGTAGCAGTAGAAGTAGCAGTAGTAGTAGTAGTAGTAGTAGTAGTAGTAGTAGTAGTAGTACCCCCCCCCCCCCCCCGTAGTAGTAGTAGTAGTAGTAGTAGTAGTAGTAGTGGTAGTAACAGAAGTAGAAGTAGTAGTAGAAGTAGTAGTAGTAGAAGTAGTAGTAGTAGTAGTAGTAGTAGTAGTAGTAGTAGTAGTAGTAGTAGTAGTAGTAGTCCTCCAGCTCTACTACGCTCACTTATATCCTCTCCTTATGTACGGTATCTCTATCTGGGGATCCGATGCCGATAACACAATCATACACCCACTCACCATCATTCAAAAGCGTATAGATCGGTTGATCTGCCTCAAATCTTGGAGAACGCCTACCAAACCACTCTTTGCCTAACTACGCCTTCTTAACATACCTAATATGTATAGATATAGTGTATGCATATGGATGCACATTCATTTGTCTACCCAACCTTCAAAGCCTTCCTCTCTCTCCACTAAAACAACATCCGACCAATTACTGCTATACAATTACAACGCTAGGTGCTAATCAAAGAAAACATATGCACAGCGATTCAACGACTGGCCAGTACAGAGCCGCACAAGCACAATGGGATAAGCTGCCAGAACGTCTGAGGGACGTTGCATACAAAATTGAATTCAAAAACGAACTCAAGACGTATCTCTTGCATTTGCAGCAATCGTGACACCGCCTACGGGCTTTAGAGGACGTTGGACACTTCGTCATCAGGCGATACCTGAGTGCGGGACTTAAGCGTTGATCACATCCTTAGCCGGAGTGTGGTTGGCCAAACCCCCTTGGGAAGTCACCTAGTGTCTTCCAGCTTTTGCAAGCGCCGCCGTATATGTACGATTGTACAGGACTCTATAACCCCAACCGACCTCAACGGAAGAAACCTTGAACGTCACTACGTTAATCTTTCTTGACTGTTGAGAATTACCTTTCCCTACCTATCACATCTTTCCTCTTTCTTTCTTTCTTTCTTCTTTCTTTCAATAATATTGCTAAGATAATTAATTTTAATATCAATTTTAATATTAACCCCGCTTCACCTTAATATTTTTAATTTTCTTATACTTGCTTTTCTATTAATTTCTTATTTTACTATTCAATATGTTATTATGCAATTTTTATTATTATTTTGATCATTATGATTAGGGTCACCATCTAGTGAAATCAATAGCTCTTGAGCTAACGATTTGTATGGATGACCAGAGGTCACTAGTATTCGTACAAGTAAATTCATTAAATCGAAGGCCTAGCCAGTTAGTAGCAGCAGCAGCAGCGCAGCAGCAGCAGCAGCAGCAGTAGTAGTAGTAGTAGTAGTAGTAGTAGTAGTAGTAATAATAATAATAATACTAATAATTTTTAATAATAATAATAATAATAATAATAGTGCTTCTCTGTCAATGGCTGATGCATTTCTGCACATGCGCCTCCATCGTCTCACCCGTGAGGGGAGTACGAAGAATTGACGATAAGCTCTAATGACACCCCCGCAAGGGCAGTTCCAACACTTCCAGACGGGCCGGTATGTTCAATGAAAATACTGGTCCAGAAATAGACCGGTATGTTCAATGAAAATACTGTGGCACCGACGGGAATCGAACTGGCGACAGGGCCCAGATGGAATAATAATAATAATAATAATAATAATAATAATAGTGCTTCTCTGTCAATGGCTGATGCATTTCTGCACATGCGCCTCCATCGTCTCACCCGTGAGGGGAGTACGAAGAATTGACGATAAGCTCTAATGACACCCCCGCAAGGACAGTTCCAACACTTCCAGACGGACCGGTATGTTCAATGAAAACACTGGTCCAGACGGATCGGTAATAATAATAATAATAATAATAATAACAATAGTAGTAGTAGTAGTAGTAGTAGTAGTAGTAGTAGTAGTAGTAGTAGTAGTAGTAGTAGTAGTAGTACTAGTTATAACAGCAAAATATGCATCATTATCGGGTTATTTTTATCATTTTTCCCCTTGGCTGAATCAGAAAAACAGTTGCCTCTCATAGTCTAGCCTAGCCTGGTAGTAGTAGTAGTAGTAGTAGTAGTAGTAGTAGCAGCAGCAGCAGCAGCAGCAGCAGTAGTAGTAGTAGTAGTAGTAGTAGTAGTAGTAGTAGTAGTAGTTACTTTATTTCAATATTCTAATAATTTCACTTTAATATTTTTTATAACTTAATTTTATTTTATTTTATTTTACTTTATTTTATTTTATTTTATTTCATTTCATTTTATTTTATTATATATTATCTTAATAATTTGAGAAGCAGGTCACCATCTAGTTAAATCAGTAGCTCTTGAGCTAACGATTTGTATGGATGACCACAGGTCACAGTACTTTGTACAAGTAACTTCATTAAATCGAAGGCCTAGTAGTAGTAGTAGTAGTAGTAGTAGTAGTAGTAGTAGTAGTAGTAGTAGTAGTAGTAGTAGTAGTAGTAGTAGTAGTAGTAGTAGTAGTAGTAGTAGTAGTAGTAGTAGTAGTAGTAGTAATAGTAGTAGTAGTAGAGTAGCAGCAGCAGCAGTAGTAGTAGGGTTAGAACATAAATTTAACGCGATTAAGATAGCAAAAATCTGCATCATTATCGGGCTATTTTATTGCTTTTCCCGTTGGCTGAATAAGAAAAAACAGTTACCTCTCAGCCTAGCCTAGCCTAGTAGTAGTAGTAGTAGTAGTAGTAGTAGTAGTAGTAGTAGTAGTGGTAGTAGTAGTAGTAGTAGTAGTAGTAGTAGTAGTAGTAGTAGTAGTAGTAGTAGTGGTAGTAGTAGTAGTAGTAGTAGTAGTAGTAGTAGTAGTAGTAGTAGTAGTAGTAGTAGTAGTGGTAGTAGTAGTGGTAGTGGTGGTAGTAGTAGTAGTAGTAGTAGTAGTAGTAGTAGTAGTAGTAGATAGATAGATAGATAGATAGATAGATAGATAGATAGATAGATAGATAGATGAGATATCGCAAAAGGAATGTAGTCCTTGCAAAGGAACACAGTTTCACATCAAACAGCAATTTGTGTACTGTGCATGTGTCCGGGATGGGAAGATAGATAGATAGATAGATAGATAGATAGACAGACAGACAGACAGACAGACACAGACAGACAGACAGACACAGACAGACAGACAGACAGACAGACAGATAGATAGATGAGATATCGACTAATGTCAGAAAAAAGGAGCTTCTGATTTCGTCAACCAAGGAAGTCTGTGGGTAAAGTATTAACCCGATGCCCAGCTAAGCCGTGATGTTTGCACGGAAGGGACTGATACAGGCGATACCAAAGCTCCCTAGTACCAGGCGGGGCCAGGGCTCGTTCCATAAGCGCCCCTTGCAGAACGAGCTCCCACCTCCATTACAGAGGGCCCAGTAAGCAGATGGAGTTTCGAGACTGTTCGACAGTCTAGTATAAACCGACAGAGCACTGTGGGTTTTACTCCGGGCTCAACAAGCGAGAAAGGGCACCCTGAGGGAACAGGATTGTGCTTCCCGTCGCTATTTCGGCGTGACTTATAGGCGTATGGCTAGGCACACAAAAGGCACCCCACCACGGGCCCAGCACACCCACACCATCCCAGATAGATAGATAGATAGATAGATAGATAGATAGATAGATAGATAGATAGAGATAGATAGATAGATAGATAGATAGATTTTTTTTCCCAATAAAGTTAACCTTAATATTACTTTTGATATGAACCCGCTTTCCAATGATTTAATATACCTAATATCTTATTATCATATTATCACATTTCATTCACATTTCATTCTATCAATATTTATTTTACTCTCATATTTACTGTATATCTTCTTATCTTATTATTTCAATGACCATTATTATTTTAATAATTATTATTTTTAATAATTATGATTATTTTTAATAATTATGATTGGGGTCACCATCTAGTTAAATCAATAGCTCTTGAGCTAACGATTTGTATGGATGACCACAGGTTAAATTTCTTAACTTTATTAAATCGAAGGCCTAGGCCTAGTAGTAGTAGTAGGTAGTAGTAGTAGTAGTAGTAGTAGTAGTAGTAGTAGTAGTAGTAGTAATAGTAAGTACAGTAGTAGTAGTAGTAGTAGTAGTAGTAGTAGTAGTAGTAGTAGTAGTAGTAGTAGTAGTAGTAGTAGTAGTAGTAGTAGTAGTAGTAGTAGTAGTAGTAGTAGTAGTAGTAGTAGAACATAAATTTAACGTGGTTATGATAGCAAACTCTGCATCAAGTAGTAGTAGTATCAGGATTACCTAGTTAAATCAAAAAAGCCTTGTGTTTTGCGATTTGTAATACGTTCTGCTCTCCACTCTTATGGTGAAGCTGTAATTCGGGTTAAAACATAAATTTAACGCGGTTATGATTGCAAACACTGCATCATTATCGGGTTATTTTTATCGTTTTTCCCGTTGGCTGAATAAGAAAAAACAGTTACCCTTCCTAGCCTAGCCTAGTAGTAGTAGTAGTAGTAGGCCTAGTAGTAGTAGTAGTAGTAGTAGTAGTAGTAGTAGTAGTAGTAGTAGTAGTAGTAGTAGTAGTAGTAGTAGTAGTATGTAGTAGTAGTAGTAGTAGTAGTATGAGTTAGTGGTAGTAGTAGTAGTAGTGTATCGAGTCATTTTATTTTAATACATTAATATTTTAATAATTTCTCATTTACCTTTAATAACTTGAGACGTAGGTCACCATCTAGTTAAATCAATAGCTCTTGAGCTAACGATTTGTATGGATCGACCAGAGGTTAAATTGTTAACTTCATTAAACCGAAGGCCTAGGCCTAGTAGTAGTAGTAGTAGTAGTAGTAGTAGTAGTAGTAGTAGTAGTAGTAGTAGTAGTAGTAGTAGTATGTAGTAGTAGTAGTAGTAGTATGAGTTAGTAGTAGTAGTAGTAGTAGTAGTAGTAGTGTATCGAGACACTTGGTCTACCCTTACGAGCTCAACCGAAAGAGAATTTAACAATGAACCCAACTGGTTCAAAGCTAACCTCCACTACCATAAAAGAAAGGAAAGCCAGGATGAGTCAACCAACAACAGCCAGAGGGAAAACCCCGCAAGAAACGGAGTATCCCATGCGTTTGTCCGGAACCTGCACAAATGCCAAAACATACCATAAATGCATCTAGTAAGAACTACTTGATCCTGGAGTAGTACTACAAACTAAAAAAAATCACATAAATTGATAATTTATGGAATCAGTAGAAAAGCATGGCAGCTGTCGGCAAACACTTTAGTAACTTTTATTCATAAAAGCTGTAAGTGTGGGAAAGCTGTTGCAAAAAAAAAGGTAAAAAAGTTTGGGCGAAAAAAACCCAGCCGAGGTAAACTAGGTCAACTAAATTTGTGACTTTTATGCATAAAAACATTTTGCACTCCTTGCAATGACTCTAGTGACTCAGTGAATTAAATTTTGCTGCACTAACCATTTCCAGACATTGAAACAGTAGCTTGAGTAAGAAAGTTTAATTAACACTTAAACTAGTTAAAGCTTGCTAGACTTGGACCTGCCAACGTACTGCAATTCAGGGTAAAAAAAATATCTGTCATGTATTAAAATTTTCTGTTTTAACCGGGGTAAACGTGAAAAAAACGTCATGAAAGCAGTTTCATCTATCGAAAAACAGTGCAGCCTTGCAATTTTGGCTCGAGCAGGTGATTTTTATGAAATATTTTCCGGAACTGATATCCTCACACACACTCCAAGTACAGGTGGAAACGAGAAGGAACGTTTTGAACCGGTCCGGAGGCACGAAAATGTTCAGGCAAAATTCAAACCATGAAACAAAAGGATTCATTTAATGAAAAAAATATTTTTTAAAAATATAACATATTTCAAAAACAGTGTCCGAATCCAAGTGTCCACCGAAAGTATGAACTGGTGAACGTGCGGAAGGATGTCACCAAAAATATAAACTGGTGTGTGTGCGGAAAGCTACCACCGGACTGGTGAGTGTGCGGAGCCTCGCTACCACCAGACACATTAGGTGCATCGTGCGTAAGGCTGCCATCTAACTGCTAGCATAATGTTAATAACTAATAATTTCCTAACGCTATCCCGCTTCTCTACCCAATAATACTAATAATAATAGTAATAGTGTATCTCCTGCCAATTGCTGAGCCAAAAGGCCATGTGCATCCAGTCCTCCATTCCATAAGGAAAGTCTCCACACCAATCGGTGGAATAAAGGAAGTGACGGCATAGAACATTACTCTAGGAGCTTTATACCAATCAGCCCATGGAAAGGACCGATGGCCTATGTACTCCCTAAATAATAGTAATAATAATAATAATAATAATAATAATAATAATAATAATAATAATAATAATAATAATAATAATAATAATAATAATAATAATTAATAATAATAATAATAATAATAATAGTAATACTATATCTGAGGCGTACTGATGCAGCTAATGGCATATCCTCAACGGACATAAGCCTCCAATACCCTTGTTCGAGGTCCTCCAGCCCCCCGTGTCAGTCTCTCGCCTGATGATCGGGGCCACCGATGGAGCTCCTGAGGGCAAGACTGCACTAAGCCGAGGTTATTCCGCAGTCCCAGCAACCTCTTGCAAGACGTCACCGAATGTGCAAGTGCATACACCAAGCGCGGTTGCTAGAGCTGCCTCGAAACCCACCCATAACAATCTGGTGTCTGCTGGGTCCTGGGCTATCAACCAGCATATGCGGAGTTTAAGATCTTTTACGCGCGCAACGACCCTCCTCCCCAGCATCTACCACCAAAGGGTTATGAGTTGGCGTCACAGTTTAACGCCTTGAGGCCATTGGGCTGAATAGTAATAATAATAATAATAATAATAATAATAATAATAATAATAATAATAATAATAATAATAATAATAATACTATATCTGAGGCGTACTGATGCAGTTAATGGCATATCCTCAACGGACATAAGCCTCCAATACCCTTGTTCGAGGTCCTCCACCCCCCCGTGTCAGTCTCTCGCCTGATGATCGGGGCCACCGATGGAGCTCCTGAGGGCAAGACTGCACTAAGCCGAGGTTATTCCGCAGTCCCAGCAACCTCTTGCAAGACGTCACCGAATGTGCAAGTGCATACACCAAGCGCGGTTGCTAGAGCTGCCTCGAAACCCCACCCATAACAATCTGGTGTCTGCTGGGTCCTGGGCTATCAACCAGCATATGCGGAGTTTAAGATCTTTTACGCGCGCAACGATCCTCCTCCCCAGCATCTACCACCAAAGGGTTATGAGTTGGCGTCACAGTTTAACGCCTTGAGGCCATTGGGCTGGAACTCTGTTTAGCAAGTGTGACTAGGTTTTTTCATCGGGATTTCCCTCAAATATGTCACAGTCAACACTCCAATAATAATAATAATAATAATAATAATAATAATAATAATAAGTAATAATAATAATGAGTAATAATAATAATAATAGCAATAATAATAATAATAACTTGATAATAATAATAATAATAATAATAATAATAATAATAATAATAATAATAATAATACTGTGACTAATAATAATAATAATAATAATAATAGTGCTTCTCTGTCAATGGCTGATGCATTTCTGCACATGCGCCTCCATCGTCTCACCCGTGAGGGGAGTACGAAGAATTGACGATAGACTCTAATGACACCCCCGCAAGGACAGTTCCAACACTTCCAGACGGACCGGTATGTTCAATGAAAACACTGGTCCAGACGGATCGGTATGTTCAATGAAAATACTGGTGGCACCGACGGGAATCGAACTGGCGACAGGGCCCAGATGGCAGAACTTGACCACTGGGCTATCACGGTGTCCATAATAATAATAATAATAACAATAATAATAATAGTGCTTCTCTGTCAATGGCTGATGCATTTCTGCACATGCGCCTCCATCGTCTCACCCGTGAGGGGAGTACGAAGAATTGACGATAAGCTCTAATGACACCCCCGCAAGGGCAGTTCCAACTTCCAGACGGGCCGGTATGTTCAATGAAAATACTGGTCCAGACGGATCGGTATGTTCAATGAAAATACTGGTGGCACCGACGGGAATCGAACTGGCGACAGGGCCCAGATGGTAGAACTTGACCACTGGGCTATCACGGTGTCCAAAATAATAATAATAATAATGATAATAGTGCTTCTCTGTCAATGGCTGATGCAAATCTGCACATGCGCCTCCATCGTCTCACCTGTGAGGGGAGTACGAAGAATTGACGGTAGGCTCTAATGACACCCCCGCAAGGGCAGTTCCAACACTTCCAGACGGACCGGTATGTTCAATGAAAATACTGGTCCAGACGGACCGGTATGTTCAATGAAAATACTGGTGGCACCGACGGGAATCGAACTGGCGACAGGGCCCAGATGGTAGAACTTGACCACTGGGCCATCACGGTGTCCAATAATAATGATAATAATAATAATAACAATATGTATGTATGTATCGTCTGCCAATTGCTGAGCCAAAAGGCCATGTGCATCCAGTCCTCCATTCCATAAGGAAAGTCTCCACACCAATCGGTGGAATAAAGGAAGTGACGGCATAGAACATTACTCTAGGAGCTTTATACCAATCAGCCCATGGAAAGGGACCGATGGCCTATGTACTCCCTAATAATAACAATAATAATAATTATAAAATCTTGGACTTCTCACTACACGGAGAATAAAAACTTCGACTTCTCACTCACCCAACGAGTGATAAAGGTTTATTAAAGAGTGATTGCATAAAATAGGAAAAGAAGGGTATGAGGGTATGAAAGGGAGAAGAAAGCCTCCGACAAAAAATGAAGCAAGCCATGAATTACTAAGAAAAAGGGAACAAGAGGAAAAGATAGTTAGCATAACCAAAAAAGATGAGAGGAGTGGCGAGTGAAGAGAACAATTACAAAGTGAGCGAACAAAATAGCACCATACTAAGCCTAGCAAAATCATTGGGAGAATACACCAAAAGGGGAAGCAACATGGAAAAAAGCATAGAAGGCGAATTTACAGGTTGAAAATCAAGAAAAGAAAAATAGTGATAAACTAAGCAGCCTGCAACGAAAAAAAAAAAAAAAAAAAAAAAAAAAAAAAAAAAAAAAGTAAAGAAGGAGCCTGCAACAAGGAATGAAGGGGTCATATATAGCATAATATATTCATGGTTTGATAATGGTATGAAATAATATAAATCGATAAAGCGTAACGTAGTATAATTTGGCCGATGTCAGTTCACCATTGGTTTAATCAGAAGTTGGAATGTCCCTGGCGGACTGACCGCTTGCTCCGTCCTCCTCAGCCTGACCACGCTGCCTGGCTGTACTGTCGCTGTTATTACTGTTATTGCTACTACTATTGCTATTAGTATTACTAGTACCGTGACTATTTTTCTTGCTGTGATTATTTTCAGGATTACTACTATTATTATTGTTATTATTGTCATCGTCCTTGTTGCAATTGGCGGCTACGTGTTGCTGCTTCTCGTCGTTATCGTTGCCCTTGCTGCTTTTGATCTTGTTGTCATCCTCGTTGTTATTGCTGCCGTTGTTGTTGTCCTTGTTGTTGTTGTCGTTGCTGCTGCTGTTGCTGCTGCTTTCACGCCCCGATGAGGGGCCTATAAAAAATCGTTCAGATATCACATATACATTGCAACTTTTAGGCAGACATGCATAGCTAACATGCACAGAAATACATGACTTAACCTTACCCATATATCCACGCAAATACAAATACATATACTATCATCATTATCATCATCATCATCATCATCATCATCATCATCGTCATCATCAACATCACCATCACCACCATCACCACCACCATCATCACCATCACCATCACCACCACCATCATCATCATCATCATCATCATCATCACCATCATCATCATCGTCATCATCAACACTATGATCATATCACCATGATGATCATCATCATTATCATCATTATCATCATCATCACCATCATCACCATCCATCATCATCATCATCATCATCATCATCATCATCATCATCATCATCATCATCATCAGCATCATCATCATCATCCATTATCGTCATCATCATCGTCATAATAATCTTGATAATGATGATGATGATGATGATGATGATGATAATAGTAACAATAATAATAATAATAATAATAATAATAATAATAACAATAACAACAATAATAATAATAATAATAATAATAATAGTAACAATAATAGTAATAATAATAATAATAATAATAATAATAATAATAATAATAATAATAATAATAATAATAATAATAATAATAATAATAATAGTGCTTCTCTGTCAATGGCTGATGCAAATCTGCACATGCGCCTCCATCGTCTCACCCGTGAGGGGAGTACGAAGAATTGACGATAGGCTCTAATGACACCCCCGCAAGGGCAGTTCCAACACTTCCAGACGGACCGGTATGTTCAATGAAAATACTGGTGGCACCGACGGGAATCGAACTGGCGACAGGGCCCAGATGGTAGAACTTGACCACTGGGCTATCACGGTACCCAAATAATAATAATAATAATAATAATAATAATAATAATAATAATAATAATAATAATAATAATAATAATAATAATAATAATAGTAATAATAATAACAATAATAATAGTGCTTCTCTGTCAATGGCTGATGCATTTCTGCACATGCGCCTCCATCGTCTCACCCGTGAGGGGAGTACGAAGAATTGACGATAAGCTCTAATGACACCCCCGCAAGGGCAGTTCCAACACTTCCAGACGGACCGGTATGTTCAATGAAAATACTGGTCCAGACGGACCGGTATGTCCAATGAAAATACTGGTGGCACCGACGGGAATCGAACTGGCGACAGGGCCCAGATGGTAGAACTTGACAACAATAATAATAATAATAATAATAATAATAATAATAACTAGGGGCTGCGCCAACACCTGAAAGGATGGTTTGCGGTGCGCTTCGCGCCCCCCCCCCCCCCCCCCCCCCCCCCACACCCCCCCCCCGCCCCCCTTCCCCTCGGGCTTCCCGGGGGGAGAGCCCCCCGGACCCCCCCCCCCTTTCCGGTCGACACGGTACGTTAAATTGCCGGAGGTACCAGCAGAACGCAAATGTGAGCTCTGGTGGCACAAAAACCTCAAATCTCTGGTTTTTGTGCCACCCGCCACCAAAACTTTTTTATCTCCGAAGAGAGCGCACCGAGAGGTGTCGGGTACACCAAACATCAGCCTCAAACTCCCTCGGGTGTGCGCAAACGGCGCCTGGTGGCGCAGACACCTCAATTTTCCGGTGTGTAGGCCACCCGGCGCCACAATTTTTATATTTTCGAAGAGAGCTCATCAAGAAGTGTCAGATACACCAAATATCAGCCGCTAACTCCCTCTGGTGTGCGCAAACGGCGCCTGGTGGCACAAGACCTCAACTTTCTGGTTGTGGGTGCCACCCGCGACCAAAACTGGTAGGTACAATCGCAGGGCTGGGGTTCCCGGGAGGAGGGCCCCCCGGACTCCCCCTTTCCCGTCGACAGGGTACGTTCACTTGCCGGAGGGCGCCTGGTGGCACAAGACCTCAATTTTCTGGTGTGGGTGCCACCCGTGACCAAAACGGGTACGTACAATCGTCGGGCTGGGGTTCCCGGGGGGAGGGCCCCCCAGAACCCCCTGCCCCGTCGACAGGGTACGTTCAATTGCCGGAGGCACCGGCAAGTACTGCTTAAAAAACAAGGAAATTTGGCATTCAGGACACTCCCCTAACGCAAATCTTTGCGTGAATTCCAAAAAAACTATACCAGCATCAAGATCGAGTCTGGGGCTAGCCACCCTGCCAATATGAGCTCCCAACTCCTTCTGGCTCCCACAAATCATGATTTATTCCGATGGGGAGAGCAGAAAATAGGCTAAAAAAACAAGGAATTGAGTATTCAGGACACTCCCCTAACGCAAATATTTGCGTGAATTACAAAGAAATATATCATCATCAACATCGAGTCTGGGGCTAGCCACCCTGCCAATATGAGCTCCCAAATCTTCCTGGTTCACACAAACCATGATTTATTCCGATGGGAGAGCAGAAAATAGGCCAAAAAACAAGGAATTTTGGCATTCAGGACACTCCCCTAACGCAAATATTTGCGTGAATTCCAAAAAAACTATATCAGCATCAAGATCGAGTCTGGGGCTAGCCACCCTGTCAATATGAGCTCCCAACTCTTCCTGGTTCACACAAACCATGATTTATTCCGACGAGGGTACAGAAAATAGGCTAAAAAAACAAGGAATTTTCGCATTCAGGACACTCCCCTAACGCAAATATTTGCGTGGATTCCAAAGAAATTATATCAGCATCAACATCGAGTCTGGGACTAGCCACCCTGCAAATATGAGCTCCCAACTCGTTCTGGTTCACACAAACCATGATTTATTCCGATTGGGGTGCGAAAAAAAAAGAAGGAATTTTGGCATTCAGGACACTCCCCTAACGCAAATATTTGCGTGAAGAACAAAAAAATCATATCAGCATCAACATCCAGTCTAGGGCTAGCCACCCTGCAAATATGATTTCCCAACTCCTCCTGGTTCCGACAAACCATGATTTATTCCGACAGGGGTGCGGAAATGCCGGGGGGGGGGGTGGGGGGAGGGGGGGTACACAACTTTCATTTTCCCCCTCCCCCCAAACCCCACCCCCTTCACCAACACCTTTCAGGGATAATAATAATAATAATATTAATATTAATAATAGTGCTTCTCTGTCAATGGCTGATGCATTTCTGCACATGCGCCTCCATCGTCTCACCCGTGAGGGGAGTACGAAGAATTGACGATAAGCTCTAATGACACCCCCGCAAGGGCAGTTCCAACACTTCCAGACGGGCCGGTATGTTCAATGAAAATACTGGTCCAGACGGATCGGTATGTTCAATGAAAATACTGGTGGCACCGACGGGAATCGAACTGGCGACAGGGCCCAGATGGTAGAACTTGACCACTGGGCTTAATATTAATAATAATAATAATAATAATAATAATAGTGCTTCTCTGTCAATGGCTGATGCATTTCTGCACATGCGCCTCCATCGTCTCACCCGTGAGGGGAGTACGAAGAATTGACGATAGGCTCTAATGACACCCCCGCAAGGGCAGTTCCAACATTTCCAGACGGACCGGTATGTTCAATGAAAATACTGGTCCAGACGGACCGGTATGTTCAATGAAAATACTGGTGGCACCGACGGGAATCGAACTGGCGACAGGGCCCAGATGGTAGAACTTGACCACTGGGCTATCACGGTGTCCAAATAATAATAATAATAATAATAATAATAATAATACTATATCTGAGGCGTACTGATGCAGCTAATGGCATATCCTCAACGGACATAAGCCTCCAATACCCTTGTTCGAGGTCCTCCACCCCCCCGTGTCAGTCTCTCGCCTGATGATCGGGGCCACCGATGGAGCTCCTGAGGGCAAGACTGCACTAAGCCGAGGTTATTCCGCAGTCCCAGCAACCTCTTGCAAGACGTCACCGAATGTGCAAGTGCATACACCAAGCGCAGTTGCTAGAGCTGCCTCAAAACCCCACCCGTAACAATCTGGTGTCTGCTGGGTCCTGGGCTATCAACCAGCATATGCGGAGTTTAAGATCTTTTACGCACGCAACGACCCTCCTCCCCAGCATCTACCACCAAAGGGTTATGAGTTGGCGTCACAGTTTAACGCCTTGAGGCCATTGGGCTGGAACTCTGTTTAGCAAGTGTGACTAGGTTTTTTCATCGGGATTTCCCTCAAATATGTCACAGTCAACACTCCAAGGCAGATTTACTATATCTGAGGCGTACTGATGCAGCTAATGGCATATCCTCAACGGACATAAGCCTCCAATACCCTTGTTCGAGGTCCTCCATCCCCCCGTGTCAGTCTCTCGCCTGATGATCGGGGCCACCGATGGAGCTCCTGAGGGCAAGACTGCACTAAGCCGAGGTTATTCCGCAGTCCCAGCAACCTCTTGCAAGACGTCACCGAATGTGCAAGTGCAAACACCAAATAATAATAATAATAATGATAATAATGATAATAATGATAATAATGATAATATTATTAATAATAATAATAATGATTAATAATAATAATAATAATAATATTTACTATATCTGAGGCGTACTGATGCAGCTAATGGCATATCCTCAACGGACATAAGCCTCCAATACCCTTGTTCGAGGTCCTCCACCCCCCCGTGTCAGTCTCTCGCCTGATGATCGGGGCCACCGATGGAGCTCCTGAGGGCAAGACTGCACTAAGCCGAGGTTATTCCGCAGTCCCAGCAACCTCTTGCAAGACGTCACCGAATGTGCAAGTGCATACACCAAGCGCGGTTGCTAGAGCTGCCTCGAAACCCCACCCATACCAATCTGGTGTCTGCTGGGTCCTGGGCTATCAACCAGCATATGCGGAGTTTAAGATCTTTTACGCGCGCAACGACCCTCCTCCCCAGCATCTACCACCAAAGGGTTATGAGTTGGCGTCACAGTTTAACGCCTTGAGGCCATTGGGCTGGAACTCTGTTTAGCAAGTGTGACTAGGTTTTTTCATCGGGATTTCCCTCAAATATGTCACAGTCAACACTCCAAGGCAGATTTACTATATCTGAGGCGTACTGATGCAGCTAATGGCATATCCTCAACGGACATAAGCCTCCAATACCCTTGTTCGAGGTCCTCCACCCCCCCGTGTCAGTCTCTCGCCTGATGATCGGGGCCACCGATGGAGCTCCTGAGGGCAAGACTGCACTAAGCCGAGGTTATTCCGCAGTCCCCGCAACCTCTTGCAAGACGTCACCGAATGTGCAAGTGCATACACCAAGCGCGGTTGCTAGAGCTGCCTCGAAACCCCACCCATAACAATCTGGTGTCTGCTGGGTCCTGGGCTATCAACCAGCATATGCGGAGTTTAAGATCTTTTACGCGCGCAACGACCCTCCTCCCCAGCATCTACCACCAAAGGGTTATGAGTTGGCGTCACAGTTTAACGCCTTGAGGCCATTGGGCTGGAACTCTGTTTAGCAAGTGTGACTAGGTTTTTTCATCGGGATTTCCCTCAAACATGTCACAGTCAACACTCCAAGGCAGATTTAATAATAATAATAATAATAATAATAATAATAATAATAATAATAATAATAATAATAATAATAATAATAATCATTATCATCATCATCATAATAATCATTATGATTACGATTATGATTATGATTATGATTATGATTATGATTATTCATAATCATAATCATAATCATAATCATAATCGTAATCATACTCATATCGTATAATCGTATAATCATAATAGTCATAGTCATAGTCATAGTCATAGTCATAGTCATAGTCATAGTCATAGTAATAGCAGTAGTGGTAATAATAATAATAATAATGATAATAATAATAATAATAATAATAATAATAATAATAAATAATAATAAAAATAATAATAATAATAGTGCTTCTCTGTCAATGGCTGATGCATTTCTGCACATGCGCCTCCATCGTCTCACCCGTGAGGGGAGTACGAAGAATTGACGATAAGCTCTAATGACACCCCCACAAGGGCAGTTCCAACACTTCCAGACGGGCCGGTATGTTCAATGAAAATACTGGTCCAGATGGATCGGTATGTTCAATGAAAATACTGGTGGCACCGACGGGAATCGAACTGGCGACAGGGCCCAGATGGTAGAACTTGACCACTGGGCTATCACGGTGTCCAAATAATAATAATAATAATAATAATAATAATAATAATAATAATAATAATAATAATAATAATAATAATAGTGCTTCTCTGTCAATGGCTGATGCATTTCTGCACATGCGCCTCCATCGTCTCACCCGTGAGGGGAGTACGAAGAATTGACGATAAGCTCTAATGACACCCCCGCAAGGGCAGTTCCAACACTTCCAGACGGACCGGTATGTTCAATGAAAATACTGGTCCAGACGGAGCGGTATGTTCAATGAAAATACTGGTGGCACCGACGGGAATCGAACTGGCGACAGGGCCCAGATGGTAGAACTTGACCACTGGGCTATCACGGTGTCCAAAATAATAATAACAATAACAACAATAATAGTGTATCTCCTGCCAATTGCTGAGCCAAAAGGCCATGTGCATCCAGTCCTCCATTCCATAAGGAAAGTCTCCACACCAATCGGTGGAATAAAGGAAGTGACGGCATAGAACATTACTCTAGGAGCTTTATACCAATCAGCCCAAACAACAACAATAATAATAATAATAATAATAATAATAATAATAATAATAATAATAATAATAACAATGATAATAGTGCTTCTCTGTCAATGGCTTATGCAAATCTGCACATGCGCCTCCATCGTCTAACCCGTGAGGGGAGTACGAAGAATTGACGGTAGGCTCTAATGACACCCCCGCAAGGGCAGTTCCAACACTTCCAGACGGACCGGTATGTTCAATGAAAATACTGGTGGCACCGACTGGAATCGAAATGGCGACAGGGCCCAGATGGTAGAACTTGACCACTGGGCTATCACGGTGTCCATAATAATAGTAATAATAATAATAATAATAATAATAATAATAATAATAATAATAATAATAATAATAATAATAATAATAATAGTGCTTCTCTGTCAATGGCTGATGCATTTCTGCACATGCGCCTCCATCGTCGCACCCATGAGGGGAGTACGATGAATTGACGATAGGCTCTAATGACACCCCCGCACGGGCAGTTCCAACACTTCCAGACGGACCGGTATGTTCAATGAAAATACTGGTGGCACCGACGGGAATCGAACTGGCGACAGGGCCCAGATGGTAGAACTTGACCACTGGGCTATCACGGTGTCCAAAATAATAATAATAATAATAATAATAATAATAATAATAATAATAATAATAATAATAATAATAGTAATAATAATAATGTATGTATCTCCTGCCAATTGCTGAGCCAAAAGGCCATGTGCATCCAGTCCTCCATTCCATAAGGAAAGTCTCCACACCAATCGGTGGAATAAAGGAAGTGACGGCATAGAACATTACTCTAGGAGCTTAATACCAATCAGCCCATTGAAAAGGACCAATAATAATAATGATAATAATGATAATAATGATACTACTACTACTACTACTACTACTACTACTACTACTACTCCTCCTCCTCCTCCTCCTCCTCCTCCTCCTCCTCCTCCTACTACTACTACTACTACTACTACTACTACTACTACTACTACTACTACTATTAATAATAATAATAATAATAATAGTGCTTCTCTGTCAATGGCTGATGCATTTCTGCACA
>WBZZ01001034.1:40000-47500 GCA_019918135.1 Paulinella micropora | reverse complement strand
AATAATAATAATAATAATAATAATAATAATAATAATAATAATAATAATAATAATAATAATAATACTAATACTAATACTAATACTAATACTAATACTAATACTAATACTAATACTAATACTAATACTAATACTCATACTCATACTAATAATAATAATAATAATAATAATAATAATAATGATAATCGTAATAATAATAATAATAGTGTATCTCCTGCCAATTGCTGAGCCAAAAGGCCATGTGCATCCAGTCCTCCATTCCATAAGGAAAGTCTCCACACCAATCGGTGGAATAAAGGAAGTGACGGCATAGAACATTACTCTAGGAGCTTTAAATAATAATAATAATAATAATAATAATAATAATAATAATAATAATAGTAATAATAATAATAATAATAATAGTGTATCTGGTGTATCTCCTGCCAATTCCTGAGCCAAAAGGCCATGTGCATCCAGTCCTCCATTCCATAAGGAAAGTCTCCACACCAATCGGTGGAATAAAGGAAGTGACGGCATAGAACATTACTCTAGGAGCTTTATACCAATCAGCCCATGGAAAGGACCGATGGCCTATGTACTCCCTAATAATAATAATAATAATAATAATAATAATAATAATAATAATAATAAATAATAATAATAATAATAACAACAACAACAACAATAATAATGATAATAATAATAATAATAATAATAATAATAATAATAATAATAATGATAATGATAATAATGATAATAATAATCATAATAATAGACTTATCAGTCAATTGGCCTTTGATCCTGTCGGACATGTGCCTCCATTGGTAGCACGGGACCGTTCGGTGACGCGGCTCCGCTCCAAAGACTCGACTGGCAGTGCAATGTGCAAATGAGCGTGCTGTGCATGTGCAAGTGGGTGCAAGGAGTGAGAGGAGTTATCTGCCGAGAAGAAGTCCGCGACGCTGCGCTGACCTCCACCTACAACAGATCTAGCCAGACATTCTACCTGACTAGGCCTTCCCCTCCTTCTACCCACCTCCTGAACGACCGTGAGGTCGATCACCTCCTCCTCCTCCTCCGCCCCCTCTGCCTCCCTGGTCTGCGCCTCCAACTCCTCCCACTCCTTCCAGATGGTGGCAACAAACCTTCCTAACTCCTCCTCCACCTCTTCTGGGACAGGGATAAACAAAACGCCGAGCATCGCCGCCATCTTTTCATCCTCCCCCTTCAGCCATTCCTCTTTGAAGAGCCTCATCTCCTCCTCTGCCTCCCGCAGTTCCCTGTGATAAAGCCCTCCTCGATTCAGCATGAGGGGCTGCCGGGCTTGCGCCTCATCGATAAACTTAAACAGTGCCTCACGAGAGCTCGCAAACGTTGGGCAATGCAGCAGGAAGTGACGTAACGACTCGTTAACCTCAGTGCCACACAAGGCGAAACAGCTTGAGCAGTCCGGCGAGCATGAGCCAAATTTGGATCGGTAGAGGCGAAGGCGATTGTTGCAGCTCAACAATCGCCTTCTGATAAGGTTGTGACTTCCCCCCTCCAGCGCCCGCCAACGTGGGAAAGCAGAGCGGGAAGACATCTGGCTAAGCAGCACCCTAAGCCCATCAGAGGGCTTAGCCTGCCGCTCCCAGCCAGCTACTTCCTGCCGGACAGACCATTGCTTTACCACCTCGTTCCAGTTCGCCAGAGCGGCCCGCCAGTCCTTATCATCTACCGTGCCATCTTCGTTCACGACCCGCTTGAGCGCATCCAAGCCCTCCCGCAGCCTGTGATCTGCTAAGATCAAATTTTCCGTATCTTCCTTCCATTTGCACCGACCCGTGTTGTAAAGCCTGCGTGTTAGCGCTGTGTTGCCCAGTAACTCGATGCGCCCTAGGAACCGAAGCCGGGCCGCCTTGGCAAGGATGCTAAAACTCGGCGTGCGGCCTAAACCCCTGGTGATGCAGCCGCTTGTGCGCGTACCAACACCCAAGATGACCCGCAGGGGCGCTACCAACGCGCCCTCCAGCTTACTCAGCTTGTTGGCGCCCGGCAGATCCCAAAAAGCCGATGCGTAAAGCAACTTTGCGCCAACCATTTGCTGCCAATTCATCAGCCGAAGACGCGCTGGAACTTCATGGGCAATCCAGAGGGGGTAGCAGGCAGCCGTTCCCGCTACAGTGATTTCCGCCGCCCGCTTCGCCTGCGGTTTATCGGAGAGGGTGTCCGTGAGCAGAACTCCCAGGTATTTGTAGTGGTCGGTGACGTTGAGAACCTTGCCCCGGAACCTCACGCATGGGGGCGACTTTTTTGACTTGGCGTGCCCGTATATCGGCATGACTTCCGTCTTGCCCGGTTTCAGGTTGATTTCAAGCCGATAGTCCTCCACGAATGTCGCCACGACATTTACAATCTGTTGAAGCTCCGTGACACTATGCGCAATTACCGCAACGTCGTCGGCGTAAAGCAGGGTCCGTATGTCTTCGATGCGGTTGAGGTCCTCGATCTCCAACTCTTTCGCGATTCGGACCGTTAGCTCATCCATGAAGACGTTGAACAGCGACGGTGACAACGGCGACCCTTCCTGAACTCCCATCTCTTCCAGCACTTCACCAGTGAGTTCGCCATCGACTAGCACTCGCGATGACGTTCTTCGGTAAAAACGCCGCAGAATGCGATAGAACTTGCCCTGTACCCCCATCTGGGTTAGCCTCTGAAACAACCCGGCCCGCCAAACCGTAGGGAATGCCTTTCTCAGATCCACGAACAAAACGAAAGAACGGAGGCCAGCTTGTTGTCTAAGGCGCAGACGCTCCTTAAGGACAAAAATCTGGTCCCCCGTACTACGTTTTGGCCGGAACCCACCCTGCTCTGGGCGAAGCCTGCCCGGCTGATCGATGAAAGCCGTAAGCCTCGCCGCCATAAGGGACAGATACATCTTACCCAGACAGCTCAGAATCGCGATGTCTCTCCAATTTTCCGGATCGGTTGGGTCGCCTCCTTTTGGGATGTTGACGATAATCGCTTTGCCCCAGTCGCTGGGGGTGTATTCGCACGATTTCAACCAGTTGAAGAAGCGCACCAGAAAGCTCACAATCCGCGTGCCTCCGTACTTGAGCATCTCGTTCTTGATCTTATCCGGTGAGCACGCTTTGTGATTCTGGAGATTTTCCTGGCAGAGCTCCACTTCCTTCTCGGTGTAATCATAGTCCAGCGGGCCCGTCTCAGTCCGGATCTCCTCGGCTTGCGCCATGGCCTCGAATTGGTCGCGCAGGTTGTCGTTATACTGGAAGGTTTCGCGGGCCTTCCGCTCGGGCTCAATCCGCGCTGCTTCCTCATCAGAACCGACTTCCTCTACACATGCATCCTCCAAAAACTGGTTTTCTTTGGGGACCACCATACGTCGGCGGTATTCTTCCCATTCTTGTAGTCTTTCCCGGAGTGTGCATGCCAGAGTGCCATCGGGCTTCCGAACAGGAGCAGAAGCGTTCGACCGCCGAACCCCGCCCAAACGCTTTGACAGCTTCCAGTACGTGGCCATGGTAGCGCTCCTGAAGTTGGCAGCGGTGTCATTCTGGACCCGCTTCCACGCTTGCTCCTTCTTCTCCTTGCATAACCTTCTGACCGCCTTCCTCGCTTCTTTATATCTTTGCCAGGCCTCTCGGTTGGCCTCATTCCTTCGCCAGAGGCCGTATGCCTCTCTCCGTCGCGCAATCGTTTCCCTAAGACTCTCATCAAACCATGCATTAGTAAACCCTGGCCTAATCACCCGAACTCCCAAGACCTTCACGGCTGCGCCCGTGAAAGCTCGGACCACTAAGCTAGCGACCCTATCTACCTCCTGCTGAAGCTCATCCGGGTCCTCCACTGCTGATAGATCTGGGAGGCCATCTGGCAACAGCCCCGATATACCAGCTGCAAAGGTCTCGTCGTACTTCAACCTAAGCTTAGACAGCTCACTCTCCTTACCCTCAACTACCCTGCCTATCAAGCGCTCTGCCTTGAATGCTTTGTACCTCTTTACCTGCTTTTTGGGGGGTGGCTGTCCCCCCCAGACCAGTTCCGCCCACACAGCTTTGTGGTCGGTATCAAGGTCTACCTCGTCGACGCCGAAGCTTGCCTCCTCCGCCAGCTCGGAAGAGACGCAGATGTAATCCAGTAGATGCCTTCGTCCACCTACATTTTCCTGCCTAGACCACCAATATTTGTCCCCCCGTGGTTGCGAAAACCCACTGAGATTGCGCAACCCCGTGGCAACAAGCATCGCAGCCAGCAACTCACCATTCTCACTCCTAACCCCTCTACCCCTCCCATCTATCTCGCCAAAGAGGCCCACCACTCCCTCCTCCCGCGCTATTCTGGCGGGCCCCAGCTTAGCATTAGCATCACCAACCGTAACCACATGACCTTTGGTGGCGAAGTAGGAGACGGCCGCCTGCCACGCCTCATAGGCTGCAATAGATTCCTCTCGTTGATTTTCTTGGGGGAAGTAGCCGTTGCCGACGAACACATCCGACGCCGTCGCGCTCCCAGACGACAGCCGCACCCACAATTGCTGTGGGTGTGGAACAGGCGCCTGTACAATGGTAGCGCACGGTGCCAGATAGTTGGCCACCAACGTCAAGACTCCCCCCAAGAGACGCGAGCCGCACCAGTTGCAGCCGCTTTGCCGAGGACTGCGAAGCCGTCGACTTGGAGCTTCTCCACCTTCTGCGACGATAGGTTGTGCTCCTGGACTCCGACGATCACCCAGCCTCGCTCCTTGTAGTGCTCCGGCCATTCCCCAAAGCCTGGGCTATCCGCACCCACTTTGCCTTGCCAATTATGTGAGGCCACCCTCAGTGGGAAGCCTTTCACAAATTGGGAAGAACGAAGCTGATGCCGATGCCTGCGCTTCGGTTGAGCCCGCCTGGAGCCCTCCGCCACCCTCCACGGCCCATCCTGCACCCTCCGCCCCAGCTCCTCCAGCTCCCGCATCCCGCCCCACTCCGCCAAGGGAGATTCACCGCTTGAGGCTTCGCCCTGGGGCTCGTCGACTTCCACGTCGAGCACCCAGTAGCCAAATCCCTGCTTGCGAAGCTCCCTCTGCATCTCTACATACTGGGCACCTCCCCGTGCAGCCCGCTGCTTCTCTCTTTCCCGGAAAGTCGTACCCGTCGCAACGTGAACCTTTCGCGTGAAGAACTTACGCTCCCGCAGCAGCCGCACCATCTTCTCCGCCTCCTCACAAGACGCACATTTAATTCGCAAATGTCGCCCACTACCTCTGCCCGCGAATTCCACCTCGACTTCCCCGAGACCGAGAATTCGGAGCTCTCGCGCCATGACCACTGTCTGAGAGACATGCGATAGCCCCCATACTAGGCAACATCTCTTATCCAGCTCATTTCGTACCTTCCTCCGCCACCTCCTCGGTGGCGGTACCGCTTGCCACACGCCGTGACCAGACCTTTCCGGACGTGACTTCTCTTCCGAGGTTGGGGAGGGTGATCGAGATGCAGCAGGATTGCTGGCTCTACGTGATTCAGGTTGCCCGTCAGGTACGCGAGCACTCGACCACCCCACCCCGGCCGAGTAGCCATCGCCACCCGCAGGCGCACTCCCACGGGGAACGTCTAAACCTGAAGGATTACCGCCTTGACCCATAGGGCCAGCACTAGCGGCCGCGCTCTTCGCATAAGAACCTGACATAAGTGGTATGGGACCCCGGTGCCGCATTGATCGAGTTGTAAACTCGATAAATGAGGACCCAGGTGGGGTTATTTAAAGCTCAACCCTTAAAAAGCATACGTGTACGTATGTATAGGAATACACACAAACACTCACCTGCATCCGTAACCAGGCACGAGGCAGACCCGCTGTGCATCATCGAGGTAGGTGTCGTGGCAAACCACCCTGCGTCCGATAAACGCTGCAAGTGAGTCATCTACCGAGAGCACAGAGTGACAGGCCCGTGCACGTGTACCCACCACCCCATAACCCTCCGCCAGAGCAACCCCATGGCATCCGCAGGATGAGCACGAAGAGTGCTGAGAGAGAGGGTGAGCCAGGAGCCCCGCTCCGGTCCGTCGTTACTTTGGTCATTTAGTCGTTTCAAGGCTTGTGGTAAGGTGTAGGGCCTCTCGCCTTCGTACAAACTCCGACCGACAGTAGTTTGGTTGACCATCCTTCGCGGTGACCCTCTGAACACAACCCCCTCCCCCAGTGCCCACCCCTTGTGATTCCAGAGGCCACCCCGAGCCAAGAGCCATGAGTATGATGAGCAACTCACATGAGTTACTCTCAGTAATTGGGACCCGTCTCATAAATCAATGGAACGCTTATCGTGCGCCCCTCATAGGCTCAGCCCGCCCATGTGAAAGCTAGGCCTCGCCCAAAGCAAAGCAAAGCAAAGCAACAACAACAACAACAACAACAAAAAAAAAAAAAAAAAAAAAAAAAAAAAAAAAAAAAAAAAAAAAAAAAAAGAGAGAGAGAGAGAGAGAGAGAGAGAGAGAGAGAGAGAGAGAGAGCGAGAGCGAGGCCGCCGTGGCTCGCCCGCAATCCAGCTGGGTGCACCTCGTCACAACCACTCATCGGCGTGAGCTCATAGCTGTGTGCGACATAGGTACAAGAGCAAGAGGAGAAACAGTGTGCCAGCGTGGATGTGTGGGTGAGGCAGTGCGGTGAGGCAAAGCAGCGATGCCAGTCGAATCCCTGGAGACGGAACCTAGCATCAAAAACATCGTATAAGTCTACCCCAGGCCTCCATCCACCGAGTGGTGAGCTCGATAAAAGAAGACCCGAGTGGGGTTATTTAAAGCTCAACCC
The DNA here is from genome assembly GCA_019918135.1 of Paulinella micropora. Lineage (NCBI taxonomy): Eukaryota > Cercozoa > Imbricatea > Euglyphida > Paulinellidae > Paulinella > Paulinella micropora. The sequence continues at coordinate 40,729 of WBZZ01001034.1, read as the reverse complement.
TTAAAAAAGCATAAACATGTACGCCGCCAGGAACCCAACAACAATAACATAGCAGCCAGGAACCCAACAACAATAACATAGCAGCCAGGAACCCAACAACAATAACATAGCAGCCAGGAACCCAACAACAATAACATAGCAGCCAGGAACCCAACAACAATAACATAGCAGCCAGGAACCCAACAACAATAACATAGCTTCCGTAACCAGCCTTCAGGAACCCGCCTCAGTTACCCGCCCGTAACCAGGTCAGAGACGTGACGTACTATGCATCATTGAGGTGTCGTGGCAAGCCACCCTGCGTCCGATAGAAGCTACAAAAGAGTCATCTACCGAGAACACTAAGTGACAGGCCCGGTCACATGCACCCAACACGTCCCGACCCTCCGCCAGAGCATCCCCATGGCATCCGCAAAGTGAGCACGAGGGGTTCTGGGAGAGAGGGTGAGTCAGGAGCCCCGCGTCCAGGCAGTCGCTACTGTGGCAGTTGAGTGATTTCAAGGCTTGTGGAAATGTGTGGAGCCTGTCGCCTTCATTCCCACTCATACCGACAGTAGTTTAGTTAACCAACCTGTCCAATGACCCACTGGGCCCAACCCCCTCCCTCAGATAACCCCCCCCCCCCGCACCCCGAGTGATACCAGAGGCCACCCCGAGCCAAGAGCCGTGAGCGTGGTGAGAGAGCTTCTCTCAGTAAAAGTTTCCGTCTCATGAACCAGTGGAGCACTG
>WBZZ01001034.1:0-15000 GCA_019918135.1 Paulinella micropora | reverse complement strand
GTGTGTGTGTGTAGTGTTGGCCTGGTACTTGTGGTTCAAAGCACGGCAGGTCTCATCATCTATCTATCTATCTATCTATCTATCTCCCGATATTGTTGTCTGGTCATTGTCTACCAAGATATGTATACTGATCGAGCTCACGTGCCCGGTCGAGGAAAACATCCTTGATGCACGAGCCTACAAGACTAACCGATATAATGGGCTCAAATCTCAAATCGAGGACAACGGATGGACCTGCCACCTTCGACCGAATGCGGGGCTCGCGGCATGGTATCGTTCTCTGTTCATCGATGTTTCCGCGCCTTGGGTTTTTCACATCCCCAATTCAAATCCCTTTCCTTCAAGCTATCGTCCTGCGTAGCTCGTTGCTCTTTTGCGATCTATCGCTCCTGTGCAGTCAAAAATTGGACTAATCTTCCTCTAGTCCGTATCGGTGACTGCATTCCGTCATAGCCGTCCAGTGTTGCATAGCCCGGGCTAGGTCCCTTCGGGGGTTTAGGCCTCATACAATGTCATCATTGTAGCTTGCGCAAGCTTACGGTGCTCAAAACACTTGGACTAACGGCTTCCTTTTCTTTCTCTTCTTCCTTATCCTCCCCACTCTCCATTCCTAGATTGCCTTTTTCTTCAACGTCCTTCCTCCTCTTCTTTTTTCCAGAACACAGTCTACCCGTGATTCCCATCCCGGACACATGCACAGTACACAAATTACTGTTTGATGTGAAACTGCGTTCCTTTGCAAGGACTACATTCCTTTGCGACATCTCATCTACCTACCTACCTACCTACCTACCTACCTACCTATCTACCTATCTATCTATCTATCTATCTATCTATCTATCTATCTATCTATCTTCTATCTATCTCTATCTATCTATCTATCTATCTATCTATCTACCTACCTACCTACCTACCTACCTACCTACCTATCTACCTATCTATCTATCTATCTATCTATCTATCCAACTATCTATCTGTCTGTCTATCTATCTGTCTGTCTGTCTGTCTGTCCATCTATCTATCTATCTATCTATCTATCTATCTGTCTGTCTTTTCTCTCTCTCTCTCTCCCTCCCTCCCCCCCCCCCCCCCCCCCCCCCCCCCCCCCTCTCTCTCTCTATTTATCTCTATTTCTCTCTCTCTCTCTCTCTCTATCTATCACGCTGTCCCTGCATCGCCTTCGCTGGTCCCCCGCACGCCGCACTCACCTATATATCTCTCCACCTCAGTATATCTTATCTTGTATCAGGTGATCCTCGCGTCGCCGTCGCTAGCCCCGCGCACACCCCACCCACACCAGACGCTGCAAGCTTGTGGTCCCTGGTTTGCCACCCAGGTAGTGATCCACCTACCTACCTACCTACCTACCTACCAACCTACCTACCTACCTACCAACCAACCAACCTACCTACCTACCAACCTACCTACCTACCCCTACCAACCCCTACCTACCTACCTACCTACCTACCTATCTATTTATCTATCTATCTATCTATCTATATATCTATCTATCTATCTATCTATCTATCTACCTACCTACCTACCTACCTACCTACCTATCTATCTACCTACCTACCTATCTATCTATCTATCTATCTATCTATCATCTATCTATCTATCTATCTATCTATCTATTCTATCCATCCATCCATCCATCCACCATCCATCCATCTATCCATCCATCTATGCATCCACCTACCTACCTACCTACCTACCTACCTATCTACCTACCTACCTACCTACCCACCCACCCACCCACTTACCTACCTACCTACCTACCTATCTATCTATCTATCTATCTATCTATCTATCTATCTATCTATCTGTCTGTCTATCTCTAGGCGGCCGGTGGCACCGTGTCTGCGAGTTTGGCCCACCTGCGCAACTTCAACATCTGCCTGACACTGGTGTAATACATACATACATACATACATACATACACACACACACACATACACACAAACACACACATACATACATACACACATACATACACACATACATACACACATACATACACACATACATACATACAACATACATACATACATACATTCATACATACGTACGTACGTAAGTACAGACGTACGTACAAACATACATACATGCATACATACTTATAATACATACATACTTATAATACATACATACTTATAATACATACATACTTATAATACATACATACATACATACAGACATACAGACATACATACATACATAACATACATACATAACATACATACATACATAACATACATACATACATACACACACGCACACACACACACACACATACATACATGCATACATACATACCTACCTACCTACCTACCTACCTACCTACCTACCTACCTACATACTTACATACTTACTTACTTACTTACTTACTTACTTACTTACTTACACACACAGACGCGCGCACACACATACATACACACACACACACACATACACCAAGGTTTACTTGGGGGCCTTGCTGGCCACCGTCAACGCGATTTATCACCTGGGAGTGTTTCGAGAGCTGGGTTCAAGCTTTTACGTGCCGGGAGTGGTCGATTCGGAGCAAATCATCAAGTGGAAGTTCCAGGGCTACCTCGCCATTGTCTACGAATACTTCGCCATGAGCTTTGTGCTCTTCATTTGGTGCGGCTGCCGAGTGGCGAAGGTATGTAATGTAATGTAATGTAATGTAATGTACCGTAACGTAACGTAACGTAACGTAACGTAACGTAACCTAACCTAACCTAACGTAACGTATAACTTATAATGTATAACATATAACGTTGCACGTTACATCACGTTACGTTACTTTACGTACGTATGTCTGCATGTATGTCTGTATGTATGTATGTATGTATGTATGTTATGTATGTATGTATGTTATGTTATGTTATGTTATGTTATGTTATGTAAGGTAAGGTAAGGTAAGGTAGGATAAGGGTCAGAGTAAATGTAAATGTAAATGTAAATGTAAAGGTAAAGGTAAATGTAAATGTAAATGTATGTATGTTATGTATGTATGTTATGTATGTTTTACAGTTTTGCAAGCCGGTAATGTTCACTTTACCATTCTAAAAACGACATCGTAAAAAAGCTTTTACCATTCAAAAAAAAAATACCGCAAATTACGGTAAAAAGGAAGAAAAAGAAAATACAGGTACGGCCGATCCGGCGGCAAAATGAAAATTTGTGTTAGCCCGGCTCGCAAAAGTGTAAAATAGCGTACGCAACTCGACGGAAAACTCGGCATTTTACCGTCGAGCCGGGCCGATAAAGCTGGCCGAAGGCCAAGCCGGCCCGGCTCGACGGTAAAATGCTTTTTTCCGTCTCGAAGCGTAATCTATTAATGTATGTATGTTATGGATGTATGCATGTATGCATGTATGTATGTATGTATGTATGTATGTATGTCATGTAATGTAATGCAATGTAATGCAATGTAATGTAATGTAATGTAATGTAATGTTGTAATGTAATGTAATAATGTAATGTAATGTAATGTAATGTAAGGTAAGGTAAGGGTAGTAAATGTAAATTTAGAGTAAATGAAATGTAAATGAAATGCAAATGATATCTAAATGAAATGCAAATGAAATGCAAATGAAATGCAAATAAAATGCAAATAAAATGAAAATTGTAAATGAAATGCAAATGAAATGTAAATGAAATGTAAATGAAATGTAAATGAAATGCAAATGAAATGCAAATGACATGCAAATGAAATATAAATGAAATGTAAATGAAATGCACATGAAATGCACATGAAATGCAAATGAAATGCAAATGAAATGCAAATGAAATGCGAATGAAATGTAAATGAAATGTAAATGACATGCAAATGAAATGTAAATGACATGCAAATGACATGCAAATGAAATGCAAATGAAATGTAAATGAAATGTAAATGAAATGCAAAGGAAATGCTAATGAAACGTAAATGAAATGCAAATGAAATGTAAATGAAACACAAATGAAATGCAAATGAAATGCAGATGAAATGGAATTGTAATGGAATTGTATGTATGTATGTATGTATGTATGTATGTATTTGTGTGTGTATGTATCAATGAATGAATTAATGAACGACGTATTATCAAACACAAATAAATTATATCTACAAATAAATATTTAAAAAATGTGAAGCAGGGCAGCAGCAAGTCCTGCGTGCAGCAGATCTCCCAGGAGCACAAGCAGCAGGCAGAAGCACAGCAGACCACGGATCAGGCCCTGGATGACCTGGAAGAGGACATGGAGGTACTATCATTACTATTATTATTATCCCTGAAAGGTGTTGGGAGTAGGGGGTGGGGGGAAAATGGAAATTATGTAGCCCCCCCCCCCCCCCCCCCCCCCCCCACACACACACACACACACCACACCCACCCCACCCGCATTTCCGCACCCCTGTCCCCATAAATCATGGTTTGTGGAACCAGGAGGAGTTGGGAGCTCATATTTGCAAGGTGGCCAGCCCCAGACTCGATGTTGATGCTGGTATAGTTTTTTGGAATTCATGCGTGTTAGGGAGTGTCCTGAATGCCAAATTTCCTTGTTATTTTTGCCTATTTCCGGCACCCCTGTCGGAATAAATCATGGTTCGTGAAAACCAGGAGTTGGGAGCTCGTATTTGCAGGGTGGCTAGCCACAGACTCTCTGTTGACGCTGATATAATTTTTGTGGAATTCACGCAAATATTTGCGTTAGGGGAGTGTCCTGAATGCAAATCCCCCCCCCTTTTCTTTTCTCTCTTTTGTGTGTGTGTGTGTGTGTGTGTTTTTGTTTGGGGGGGGGGGGGGGGGGGGGAGTACTTGCCGGTACCTCCGGCAATTCAACATACCCTATCGACGGGGAAGGGGGGGTCCGGGGGGGCCTCAGTTCGGGAACCCCAGCCCTGCAATTGTACGTACCCCACGAGAATTAGCTGGCACCAAAATTAATGGCTGAGAATGCTCCAAGGCTCTAAAAGTTGTGCCAGGTTTACCTCCGGCAATTTTTAAACGTACCTGCCGACTGTGGTAAGGGGGGGGGGGGGTCCGGGAAGCCGTCCCCCCCGGGAACGCAAGCCCTGTAACTGTACGAACCCGAAGCATTAGCCAGCACCAAAATGAATGGCTGAGAAAGCTCCAAGGCTCTAAGTGCCAGAAGGATTTATCCGGTTACCTCCGGCAAATTGAACGTACCCTGTCAACTGTGGAGGGGGGAGGGGGGGGGCCCTGGAACCCAAGCCCCGCAATTGTACGTACCCGAAGCGAATATGCCGGTGCCAGAATGAACTGCTCAGAATGCTCGAAGGCTCCCAAAGTTGTACCAGAAGGGTTCAGAGGCTGATTTTTTGGTTTTCTCACAACCTCGGGACGGGCTCTAGGTAGTGAACCACTTGAAAAAATATTTACAAAGATTTTGGCAAAGTAGTGCCAAAATGAATGGCTGAGAATGCTCCAAGGCTTTAAGATTGTCAGAGGGGCTTAGAGGCTGATTCTTTGTGTTTTCGCATGCTGGTCACGAGCTTTAGGGACATAGTTGAAATTATGAAATTCGAATGTAATGACAAAATGCCAAAATGAATGGCTGAGATTGCTCCAAGGCTGTAAAAGTTGTGCATGTGAGAATAAGAGGAAAAGCGACCTTGGGAAGAGGAGAGTAGGGGGGGGGTGTGGGGTTCGTGCACCGCAAACCATCCTTTCAGGTGTTGGCGCAGCCCCTATTTGTTATTGTTATTATTATTATTATTATTGGGCGGAGGGTCGTTGCGCGCGTAAAAGATCTTAAACTCCGCATATGCTGGTTGATAGCCCAGGACCCAGCAGACCCCAGATTGTTATGGGTGGGGTTTCGAGGCAGCGCTAGCAACTGCGCTTGGTGTATGCACTTGCACATTCGGTGACGTCTTGCAAGAGGTTGCTGGGACTGCGGAATAACCTCGGCTTAGTGCAGTCTTGCCCTCAGGAGCTCCATCGGTGGCCCCGATCATCAGGCGAGAGACTGGCACGGGGGGGTGGAGGACCTCGAACAAGGGTATTGGAGGCTTATGTCCGTTGAGGATATGCCATTAGCTGCATCAGTACGCCTCAGATATAGCATTATTATTATTATTATTATTATTATTATTATTATTATTATTATTATTATTATTATTGGACACCGTGATAGCCCAGTGGTCAAGTTCTACCATCTGGGCCCTGTCGCCAGTTCGATTCCCGTCGGTGCCACCAGTATTTTCATTGAACATACCGGTCTATTTCTGGACCAGTATTTTCATTGAACATACCGGCCCGTCTGGAAGTGTTGGAACTGCCCTTGCGGGGGTGTCATTAGAGCTTATCGTCAATTCTTCGTACTCCCCTCACGGGTGAGACGATGGAGGCGCATGTGCAGAAATGCATCAGCCATTGACAGAGAAGCACTATTATTATTATTATTATTATTATTATTATTATTATTATTATTATTATTATTATTATGGACACCGTGATAGCCCAGTGGTCAAGTTCTACCATCTGGGCCCTGTCGCCAGTTCGATTCCCGTCGGTGCCACCAGTATTTTCATTGAACATACCGCTCCGTCTGGACCAGTATTTTCATTGAACATACCGGTCCGTCTGGAAGTGTTGGAACTGCCCTTGCGGGGGTGTCATTAGAGCCTATCGTCAATTCTTCGTACTCCCCTCACGGGTGAGACGATGGAGGCGCATGTGCAGAAATGCATCAGCCATTGACAGAGAAGCACTATTATTATTATTATTATTATTATTATTATTATTATTATTATTATTATTATTATTATTATTAGGGAGTACATAGGCCATCGGTCCTTTCCATGGGCTGATTGGTATAAAGCTCCTAGAGTAATGTTCTATGCCGTCACTTCCTTTATTCCACCGATTGGTGTGGAGACTTTCCTTATGGAATGGAGGACTGGATGCACATGGCCTTTTGGCTCAGCAATTGGCAGGAGATACACTATTATTACTACTACTACTACTACTACTACTACTACTACTACTACTACTACTACTACTACTACTACTACTACTACTACTACTTACTACCTACTACCTACTGCCTACTGCCTACTACCTACTACCTACCTACCTACCTACCTACCTACTACCTACTACCTACTGCCTTCTGCCTACTACCTACTACCTACGACCTACTACTACTACTACTACTACTACTACTACTACCATGACTAGGAGGGCAACAACAGCCCCGACGTGCATGAGGATTACTGGCGCGAGCCCTGTGGAGACCGGTTTCAAGAGAAATCCAAATCGTCTTTCGAACAGCCCCAGTGGGAGTCGGCTGTGCCGAAGAAAGGCCTGTGGGGCATGCTGAAGCTGCGAGTCTTTGGTAAAAAAGTTTGCTGTCGTCGTCGTCATTGTTGTTGTTGTTGTTGTTGTTGTTACTAATATTATTATCCCTGAAAGGTGTTGGGAGTAGGAGGTGGGGGGTTTGGGGGCAGGGGAAATGGAAATTTTGTAAATGGAAATTTTGTAACCCCCAACCCACCCACCCACAAATCGGCACCCCTGTCGAAATAAATCATGGTTTGTGGGAACCAGGAGGAGTTGGGAGCTCATATTTGCAGGGTGGCTAGCCCCAGACTCGATTTTGATGCTGGTATAATTTTTATTTTTTGAATTCATGTGCAAATATTTGCGTTAGGGAGTGTCCTGAATGCGTTTTTTTTTTTTTTTTTTTTTTTTTTTTTTTTTTTTTTTTTTTTTTTTTTTTTTTTTTTTTTCGTCCCTTTTCTGCACCCCTGTCGGAATAAATCATGGTTTGTGGGAATCAGGAGTTGGGAGCTCGTAGTCGCTAGCCCCAGACTCGATGTTGATGTATACTTTTTTGGAATTCACGCGAATATTTGCGTTAGGGGAGTGTTCTGAATTCCAAAATTCCTTGTTTTAGCATATTTTCTGCACCCCCGTCGGAATAAGTCATGGTTTGTGGGAAGCAGGAGGAGTTGGGGGCTCTCATAATGACAGGGTGGCTAGCTTCAGACTCGATGTTGATGCTGATGTAATTTTTAGGGATTTCACGCAAATATTTGCGTTAAGGGAGTGTCCTGAATGCCAAAATTCCTTGTTTTTTTGGGAGTACTTGCCGGTACCTCCGGCAATTGAACATACCCTATCGACGGGGAAGAGGGGGGTCCGGGGGGGCCCTCCCCCCGTGAACCCCAGCCCAGCAATCGTACGTACCCCACGCGAATTAGCCGGCACCAGAATGAATGGCTGAGAATGCTCCAAGACTCTAAGAGTTGTGCCGAAGGGTTTATGCCGGTTTCTTCCGGCAAGTGAACGTACCCTGTCGACTGTGGAAAGGAGAGGTCCGGGGGGGGGGGGGGGGGGGGGGGGGGGGGGGGAGGGGCCTCCCCCCGGGAACCCAAGCCCCTGTTATTTTACATACCCGAAGCGAATTTGCCGGCACCAAACTGAATAGCTGAGAATGCTCCAAGGCTCCCAAAGTTGCGCCAGAAGGGTTGAGAGGCTGATTTTTTGGGACGCGCTCTAGGTAGTGAAATAGTTGTAAATCTCTGCTCTAGGTAGTGAAATAATTGAAATAGAGATTTACAAAGATTTTGGCTAAGTAGTGCCGAAAAGAATGGCTGAGAATGCTCCAAGGCTCTAAGAGGTGTGCCAGAGGGGCTTAGAGGCTGACTCTTTGTGTCTTCGCAAGCTTGTTACGAGCTCTTCTTTAGGGATATAGTTGAAATTATGAAATTCGAATGTAATGACAAAGTATTGCCAAAATGAATGAGATTGTTCTAACGCTGTAAGCTGTTGTGCATGTGAGAATGAGAGGAAAAGTGACCTTGGGGAGGGAGGGAGGGAGGGGGGGGGGGGGGGGGCGTTCGCGCACCGCAAACCATCCTTTCAGGTGTTGGCGCAGCCCCTTATTATTATTATTTCTATTATTATTACTATTTAGGGAGTACATAGGCCATCGGTCCCTTTCCATGGGCTGATTGGTATAAAGCTCCTAGAGTAATGTTCTATGCCGTCACTTCCTTTATTCCACCGATTGGTGTGGAGACTTTCCTTATGGAATGGAGGACTGGATGCACATGGCCTTTTGGCTCAGCAATTGGCAGACGATACATACATACATACATACATACATATTATTACTATTATTATTATTATTATTATTATTATTATTATTATTATTATTATTATTATTATTATTATTATTATTATTGGACACCGTGATAGCCCAGTGGTCAAGTTCTACCATCTGGGCCCTGTCGCCAGTTCGATTCCCGTCGGTGCCACCAGTATTTTCATTGAACATACCGGTCCGTCTGGACCAGTATTTTCATTGAACATACCGGTCCGTCTGGAAGTGTTGGAACTGCCCTTGCGGGGGTGTCATTAGAGCCTATCGTCAATTCTTCGTACTCCCCTCACGGGTGAGACGATGGAGGCGCATGTGCAGAAATGCATCAGCCATTGACAGAGAAGCACTATTATTATTATTATTATTATTATTATTATTTAGGACACCGTGATAGCCCAGTGGTCAAATTCTACCATCTGGGCCCTGTCGCCAGTTCGATTCCCGTCGGTGCCACCAGTATTTTCATTGAACATACCGGTCTATTTCTGGACCAGTATTTTCATTGAACATACCGGCCCGTCTGGAAGTGTTGGAACTGCCCTTGCGGGGGTGTCATTAGAGCTTATCGTCAATTCTTCGTACTCCCCTCACGGGTGAGACGATGGAGGCGCATGTGCAGAAATGCATCAGCCATTGACAGAGAAGCACTATTATTATTATTATTATTATTATTATTTTTATTTTTATTTTTATTATTATTATCATTATTATTATTATTATTAATGGAGGCACATGTCCAGGATCTGGATCTGATGCTATAGTCTGAGGAAGCCTATTATTATTATTATTATTATTCTTATTATTATTATTATTATTATTATTATTATTTTGGACACCGTGATAGCCCAGTGGTCAAGTTATACCATCTGGGCCCTGTCGCCAGTTCGATTCCCGTCGGTGCCACCAGTATTTTCATTGAACACCGCTCCGTCTGGACCAGTATTTTCATTGAACATACCGGTCCGTCTGGAAGTGTTGGAACTGCCCTTGCGGGGGTGTCATTAGAGCTTATCGTCAATTCTTCGTACTCCCCTCACGGGTGAGACGATGGAGGCGCATGTGCAGAAATGCATCAGCCATTGACAGAGAAGCACTATTATTATTATTATTATTATTATTATTATTATTATTATTATTATTATTATTATTATTATTATGGACACCGTGATAGCCCAGTGGTCAAGTTCTACCATCTGGGCCCTGTCGCCAGTTCGATTCCCGTCGGTGCCACCAGTATTTTCATTGAACATACCGGTCCGTCTGGAAGTGTTGGGACTGCCCGTGCGGGGGTGTCATTAGAGCCTATCGTCAATTCTTCGTACTCCCCTCACGGGTGAGACGATGGAGGCGCATGTGCAGATTTGCATCAGCCATTGACAGAGAAGCACTATTATTATTATTATTATTATTATTATTATTATTATTATTATTATTATTATTATTATTATTATCCCTGAAAGGTGTTGGTCAGGGGGGGGGAAGGGGGAAAATGAAAATTGTGTACCCCACCCCCACCCCCACCATTTCGGCACCCCTGTCCCTATAAATCATGGTTTGTCGGAACGAGGAGGAGTTGAGCTCGAATTGGCAGGGTGGTTAGCCCCAGACTCGATCTTGATGCTGATATGATTTTTTTGGAATTCACGCAAATATTTGCGTTAGGGGAGTGTCCTGAATGCGAAAATTCCTTGTTTTTTTGGCCTATTTTTGCACCCCCTATCCCTATAAATCATGGTTTGTGTGAACCAGGAGTTGGGAGCTCATATATTGGCAGGGTGGCTAGCCCCAGACTCGATGTTGATGCTGATATAGTTTTTTTGGAATTCACGCAAATATTTGCGTTAGGGGAGTGTCCTGAATGCGAAAATTCCTTGTTTTTTTGGCCTATTTTTGCACCCCCCATCCCTATAAATCATGGTTTGTGTGAACCAGGAGGAGTTGGGAGCTCATATTGGCAGGGTGGCTAGCCCCAGACTCGATGTTGATGCTGATATAGTTTTTTTGGAATTCACGCAAATATTTGCGTTAGGGGATTGTCCTGAATGCCAAATTTCCTGGTTTTTTAGCAGCACTTGCCGGTGCCTCCGGCAATTAAACGTACCCTGTCGACGGGGCAGGAGGGGTCCGGGGGGCCCTCCCCCCGGGAACCCCAGCCCTGTGATTGTACATACCGTTCTGGTCGCGGGTGGCAACCACACCTGAAAATTGAGGTTTTTTGCCACCAGGCGCCCTTTGCGACACCTCCGGAAATTCAACGTACCCTGTCGAAGGGAAGGGGGGGTCCGGGGGAGCCCTGCGATTGTACATACCCGTTCTGGTCGCGGGTGGCACCCACACCTGAAAATTAAGGTTTTTTGCCACCAGGCGCCCTTTGCGGCACCTCAGGCAATCGAACGTACCCTGTCGAAGGGAAAGGGGGGGGTCCGGGGGAGCCCTGCGATTGTACGTACCCGTTCTGGTCGCGGGTGGCACCCAACCTGAAAATTGAGGTTTTTTGCCACCAGGCGCCCTTTGCGGCACCTCCGGCAATTTAACGTACCCTGTCGAAGGGAAAGGGGGCGTGAGGAAGGGGGGGGGGGGGGGGGGGGGGCCTCCAAAAAGAGATAAGAAGTGGGGCTGGCGGGGTTTGGTGCGTAAACCATCCTTTCAGGTGTTGGCGCAGCCCCTAGTTATTATTATTATTATTATTATTATTATTATTATTATTATTATTATTATTATTATTATTATTCTGGGCCCTGTCGCCAGTTCGATTCCCGTCGGTGCCACCAGTATTTTCATTGAACATAACGGTCCGTCTGGACCAGTATTTTCATTGAACATACCGGTCCGTCTGGAAGTGTTGGAACTGCCCTTGCGGGGGTGTCATTAGAGCTTATCGTCAATTCTTCGTACTCCCCTCACGGGTGAGACGATGGAGGCGCATGTGCAGAAATGCATCAGCCATTGACAGAGAAGCACTATTATTATTATTATTATTATTATTATTATTATTATTATATTTCTTTTAGGCTTGACGCAGATCTCGGAGGAAGCAAGCGCGCACCATCTTGCGCGGCCATCCTACAAAGCAACCCCCTCGGTGCCTTCTTATCAGCTTACCTCCGGCCCTTCTGTCAATCTGCCTGCAAGGCACCTCGCGGAGTGTCACGAAGGTCCTTCCTTCCTTCCTTCCTTCCTTCCTTCCTTCCTTCTTTCCTTCTTTCTTTCTTTCTTTCTTTCCTTCCTTCTTTCTTCTTTCTTTCTTTCTTTCTTTCTTTCTTTCTTTTTCTCTCTCTCCTCTCTCTCTCTCTCTCCTTTCTCCTATTGCTGTGTACGTTGCAGCGAGATCTGAACATACTGAAGAGGCCAGGCGCTACATATAAGCACACACTCATACACTTCTCTCTCTCTCTCTCTCTCTCTCCTTCCCTCTCCCTCCCTCCCTCTCTCTAGTCTTTTCCACGTTGGACCAAGACCTTGACGCGCTCAAGAGACGCTACTCTTTCAGCTGGCACCGCAACAATGAACAGCTCTTGCTGCAGGACCCAATTGGAGGTCGAGACTTCTTCTTCCTCCTCTTTCTTCTTCTTCTTCTTCTTCTTCTTCTTCTTCTTCTTCTCCTCCTCCTCCTCCTCCTCCTCCTCCTTCTTCTTCTTCTTCTTCTTCTTTTCCTCCTCCTCCTGCTCCTCCTCCTCCTCGTCCTCCTCCTCCTCTCCTCCTCCTCCTCCTCCTCCTTCTTCTTCTTCTTCTTCTTCTTCTGCTGCTGCTGCTGCTGCTTCTACTTCTAGCCTGGCTTTCTCATCTATCCTTCATATCTATTAAGGACGTATTTCAGAATTACCATTCATTTTTGCTCAATTATCACGGAGCATCTGTCCTTAATCTGTTAGGCTGGGAGAATCTTCCCTTAGGCTCCTATGACGCTGCCTCAGTTCCCCACACTGCGCTGGGTGCACGCCCCCGCACATCGCCCTCGTCCAACGCCTCGCCTAAGCGCCGCGCCAGCTGGTCACATATCTATCTATTTACCTAGCTAGCTATCCGTGTACCTATATCTGTACATCGCCCTTGTCCAACACCTCGCCTAAGCGCCGCGCCAGTTGGTCATGCTTTCTATCTATCTATCTATCTATCTATCTATCTATCTATCTATCTATCTATCTATCTATCTACCTACCTACCTACCTACCTACCTACCTACCTATCTCTCTATCTCTCTATCTCTCTCCATCTTCTCTCTCTCTCTCTCTATCTATCTATCTATCTATCTATCTATCTATCTATCTATCTATCTACCTACCTACAGGAGCGAATCCACCAAAGTCCCCAAAGCACCCAAGCTGACCTACTTGAAAGCGCCCCAGGACATGAGTCCCTTCAGTCTGAGTCCGCATGCTCGCAGCGCCTCCCGTCGCGGCCGCTCTCTCTTCCTTGAAGATGATACTGCACCTGCAACCGAAGACGATACACCTCCAATTACACCAGAACCAGAACCCACGTCCGAAGAAGACACACCACAAGCAGAAGATCAAAAAGAGGAGAAGGAGAGAGAAGAAGCAGCCTGGGGACCTAGTACATCGCCTGGAGAACAAGCAGCTGTTTTCCATAAAGCTGTCTCGCGCGAAAATGTACCGGACCCACGAGCGGACAGAAAGCCAAGAGAGACCAGCGCTTCAGCTGTCAGCGAATCCCTGCCCGCTAGTGAGGGGTTCCCTGCGAGACTTCACACCAAGGTGAGATGCGGCGAGGAGAGGTGAGGTGAGGCGAGGTGAGGTGAGGCGGGGTGCGGTGAGGCTGAGCTGAGCTGAGCTGAGCTGAGGTGAGGTGAGCTGAAGTGAGGTGATAGATCTCTCACCTCAGCTCACCTCAGCTCAGCTCACCTCAGCTCACCTCAGCTCAGCTCACCTCAGCTCACCTCATACCTCAGCTCAGCTCAGCTCACCTATATTTATATTCATGGACAAAAATGATTTCATTTTCTGGCTCGCTAGGATAATCCAATGCCGACCCGGCGAGCGCGGCTCGGTGCACCTACCCCACCGCCATTCTTACTTGAGCCAGTCAACCCTACAGAGGAGCTGCGCGACCTGTGGCGAAGCAACGGTAGACGTTCGAAGCCGCTAAGACATTCGATGTCTTATGCTGCATGTATGTATGTAGCATGTATGCATGTATGCATGTCTGTGTCTATGTCACTAGGGGCGCCACCGCGCGGGAAAAATCAGGCACATGAGCCCTGCGCCGGCGCCACCACCAGCCACCAAAGAAACCAGGCAGAGTGCGAGGAGCCCACCGGACACCTGAGCAATCAGGAGGTCTATCTATCGACGTACCTAGCTTTTTACTATTGATCTATCCTATCTGCTACCTGCCTACCTATCTACCTATCTACCTACCTTCCTATCTATGATTAGATGCAACCGCGGTGGTGGCAGCGGCGCTCGTCGCAGTCGGCGGTAACATCAGTACATACATGCATACGTGCATAGGCCCGCCCGCAACGCCACGGCTACGTGCACAATACATGCATGCATACATACATACATACATACATACAAACACATACATGCATCCATACGTAGGCCCGCCGAGTCCACCCGCAGCCACCTCAACCGCTACGTGCGCGATCGCCATCTCCACGTCCACGTGACAGACCGCCCCGCCTGTCGATCTCGTCGCGCGAGCATGACAGCCTTCACCCGACCAGAACCATGGCAGAGCGAGCATACTCCTCGACCTACTGAACCATTGTGCTTGCTTCAATAATAACTAGTAATAGTACGCAAGCTCGACCGCAACCGCCACGGCTACGTGCACAATCGCCATCTCCACATGCACGTGACAGACCGCCCGCCCTGTCGATCTCGTCGCGCGAGCATGACAGCCTTCACC